>JAHZNE010005951.1:0-34832 GCA_027744055.1 Callyntrura sp. NNG-2020
TAAATAAAAAATATTTGCTAATTAAATGTACTAATTAAATTTAATTCGTTAATATGCTGCCTAATGAAGAAAGGAAAAATTAATTACTTGAGTTTCCTCTTTAATTACCAATTAGTAATTAATTAGAAATCGAGCTAATTGAACTACACTGCAAACCAAGCTTTAATAACAAAAATAAAAGAATTTCACAATACAGCCCGAGTCTCCCTTCTCCCAGCTACCGTCACACAACAACCAGCTACAGAAGTAAAGTGTAAACTACTATAATTTGAGTTTAAGCAATACAATGCACACACGTTTATATAAGATGACGCGTGACGCCAAAAATAAACGCACACAAAGGATGCATTTTTGTAAAAGGAAACAGGATAGTCAAAAATCCTTGTAATCGTAACACACACCACCACCACCCCCTACTTACAGTCATCACCGTCATTGATGTCGATTCTCGTGGTCGGTTTCCTTGTTTTGTGCCCTTTCATTTCGTTTTACATGTAGCAATATCATTCTTTGCGAACTCCCCAGACTACAAAACTACCATCTCCAACAACTCAAGCTCGCTCTCTATACTACTCTTCTAATGTAGTAGACGAGCACGGCCAAAGGAATTAAACTTGTACACGATGCAGAACCATAGAAAATAAGTTAGCCGTTAATTCTTAACGAGTTCGCTACTAAAAGAGAAAAAGGAATGTCGTATGTTGATGAAATAAGGATGTGTACTCTCTGGTGTATTGCTAGTGCTCGGTGCAGGCTAACGGGCTTGTCAAATTTTCAAACCCAGTCCCATGTCTGGCTTTTGGTATGACCTGGAAGAGCACAATGCAACTATTGAGTGTACTTGTTTATCACTTCCATGTTTCTTATGTAAAAGTAACGTTAAAAAAAGAAGAATTTTCTAAATAAATTCACTGAAGTTAGTGAACGCTTTTTACAGCACCTTATATACTTTGGCTTGTAAAAAGGTACAGAAGCAACCGATCGGTCTTTTTGAACTGACTTGACTTGCCCTACATGTCCAGTGTGGTATGGCCTGTGCCGTGCACTATGTATTTCCGTCTTACCTCTCTTCTCTTAAATAACCAAGAAAACACTTGTACAACCTTTTTGTGTATGGCAAGAAAAGAGCTAATAGCGCCTTGTCTATCCACTATTTTTCTGGTTACATTGTTGGAAGCTTTTTTCCATTACTGAACGACTTTTTTTTGCTTTTTTGTTATCACTGTTCTTGCTCATAATACAATCTAAAAGATTAACACAAAATGTGTGGTGTCCATATCTTTCGAGGTGTACACTATACTAAACAAGTCGTAATTGGATATCCATATACCCCAGAAAAATATAAAGAATGACAGTAAATAATGCATTAAATGAACATAACATTTTTTTCCTTTTCCAGCTCTGTCATGTGTGCCACTGTACATATTCTAAGACGTGTTGTGAGATAGCGTGTGTGTGCGGCGTATACGTACTTTGAAAGTCTAACTTTCCTCGATGGTCATATCAGTAATCTGATGTTTATTTTTTCCGGTTCCGCCTCACTTGCGAGTTTGGCACGACATCATGCCCTAATTGGATCATAAACTTTGAATGAGATTTTAACACCATCTCACACAGCACAAAGAATACACACTTTCTTTTTGACTAGCTTCCCTTTTTATGCCAAAGTCTACGCAGTTGTAGTATTTTATCAACCTTGCTGGTGGTGTCCGAGTGAATATAAACTGTTATGAGCCCCCCATGTTTTGGCTCTTTTGCCAAGTCTCTTTGCCTCCTTTCACTTTAAAACCAGTACTACTTAGTCTGTGTGCAATATTAATTTCATAATGGAAGCACATGTTTTGTGTGCGTAAATCTTTGTGTGGACTATTACCGAAAGGAAAGAGTAATGAAAATATTTTTGGCCCTTAAAAGGATCCTTTTAATGAGACTGATGAATGGTAATTGTTTTGTTACAAAGTAAACTGGTAAATTTGCCTAAATTATGAACATAGGGCACGTGTCTATCGCATTTTAAGGGAAAACTGGGATTGAATTTTTGTGCTTTCGCTTGATATTCAAGAAAACAAACGGGGGTGCACAAAGATGCGTTTCACAAAGGACCGTTTAAATGTTTGAATTTTATGTGACATGAAAGAAAATACATTCCCGTAAGCTACTACTACTACTACTACTACTACTACGCAATTGTAACGAGAAAAGAGAAAAGTTTTTGAATAATTTTTTTGTTGTGCCTTAGAACCAGATTACGCACACAAAGACACAGGGATAGAGAGCGACATGGGGACTAGAGAAAAGGAAAATTTGAGAAGGAAAATCTTCAAGAGGAATAAGACATATGTATTTTATTCCGACAACTTTCCGAGTTCTGAGATTTCAGTTTTTTTTCTGGTAACAAGAGTAAAGTTGACAGTTTGTGTTGTTTTCTTTGCAAACATACACATACACCAGGTCCATAGTATTCCGCAGCGGTTTGTAAACCTGTACTAGAGGGAGAAAACCATTACTTCAACTTTTAAAACTTTTCATGCATATTAAAATTGAAGCTTTGAAGTTCTCATCTCTCAACCAAAATTGAAGCACTTCGGTAGAGAGATTTTTGTAACATTGCAGTTGCACAAACACTGTGTGTGTACTTTGTTCGGCACATGTCCCCCAAAAATGCTTTTGTAAACTCATAAAAAAGTTGCATTTCTCTACCCACTGAAAGGAAACCTCAGCAAAAAAACCGGGTTAGGATAGATGCTACCTCAGCTAACAACGTGTGCTTTTTGATATGTAGGAATTTCTCTGTAGAAAAGTTTTAGAAATGTAAGAAGGATCCCCCAGGACGAAAGTTGCTATTAACGGCTCCTCGTTAAGATATTATACGCAATGCTAGAGATTGTGAATGTAGTTACATTTCTTTCTTTTACGCAGCCCTTTACAGGGACTGATGATGATGATATGATGACCAGCCCAGCGTAATGTTACTGTTAGCTTTACCACCATCATTTTTACCAGTTTAACCCAGACCGCCAGGACAAAAGTAGATTTTTTACGCTAATTGTATCTTGGGATGACTTCTCGCGCAGTTCTGAGGTATTATCTTCCTGAAATAATAAACGAGAAGTTGTGCTTGCGTGTGTGTTTGTGTGTGTATTTTAGATGTTCGTTTGTTGTTGAGAGGAAAAGAAACAATGGCAAGTCAAGGCAAGGAAAGAAGGCAGTTAATGTGCAACAACAAATGTAACCCTATAATGATCTCACATATGTAGGTAAAAAGGACGCAGGTGGCACAACGTAAATTATTAGAAGGGCCTTATGCTGCCTTCTGTTGGCGTTGGAGTACCATCCAAGCGGGAGTCGTGGTGGCAGGAGAATATGCCAAGAGGCAAAGGAGTGTGAGTGTACATAAAGAGAGTGCAGACGTACAAAAGAGAAAGCAGAGTTGAGCAGAGTTTACAAGACAGTTTCAATGTCTCTTGTGAGAGTCCATTTAAATTAACAATATTGCACCTCTTTGGTTTCATTATCGTAAATTCTCATGGAAGAATGTTTTCTCTAGCAGAGAGAAAGGGAGGGTGTGTGCGTGTGTGGGTGAAGATGAGGGAAAGACTTGCCGAGTTTTTCGACCAAAGAACAAAAGGACTTTCTCATTGGGGGAAATGTAATGGAAAAACATCGAAAATTGACCATAAATTAGCTGGTACTATAACTTTCCTTCAGATTAGAAACCATACTATCACTTTTCGTGGTTTTCACTGTACACTTGTATTCCTACAACTAGGGCTCATTATAGAAAAGCGCGAATCGAGGAAAGCGCTGGTAAATAAAAAGACGCGCGAGCTTTTAAATGCTTAACTACGCGCTTACTATTTACTTACGCTCCCGTATACACACTCACACAAGCACACTCATAACCCGTAAATATTTTTTTGCACTTAAGTTCATGGTGTAACTCGGTTGCACTGTTCATTCCTCCCATTATTTTGGTGTAACATATAAATAAATTCACATTAAAGATTCTTTAGGATCTTCCAGGACAAAATATCATCTGGTTTTGTGTCTAATGTTAAGTGTAAAATATCAGCAGCTTTTTGTTAGGTGTTTGTTTTCTCTCTGAGTCCTACAGCTACGCCTAAAAGTTTATGTGTAGTCGTATTAACCTTTTTGGGTTATTCTTGTACCCATCCTATCATTTATGGTACGCATCTCTCCACTGTTTCAGAGTTACAAGCGTGAAAGGATAATAAACTGAGTAAAAGCCAAGTATTTTGCCTTCGTCTAGTGTAGCGCATTTGAATCCAAATGTTTTGTGGCTTCATTGATGTTTTTGTTTACAAGCCCAATAACTGCTTGCCATACAAACGTGGTGGGTTTTCCTTTTTATATAGTCTTTTCAGTCGTAAAACTGCTCTCAGTTACCATTTGATTGTGTTGTTATTATTGCTTGGTGAATGAATGAATGAGCTTCCTCTATCCTTCCATTTGACTGGATGAAAATAATGTATAAAATAAAACAAATCTCACACAGCTGCACTCCAGATTCAAGATATAACATTTCATTATTACCTCCAACACAATAGAAAGGACTGTCTGAGTGCCTTCATTTAATTAATAAAAGCCAAAAAGCAGTTCAGCGGATACCACTCAAATAGTTTTTGTAAAGGAAGTATCACAAAAAGTTCGCTTTTCAACCCACACACACACTCTCTCTCTCTCACTCCTCTCCAACAATGGTGGCCACTAAAAGGGAGGGATTGGAAATGAAGAGAAGTGGGGGAATGGCTAAAATTATTTTATTTATATATGAGTTTTACAAAATGAGAGAGTATATTGCTTAGTGGTAGAAGCAAAGAACAAGTGCTTCCGGACGAAGGGACTAAGATGTTTCCTGCAGAAGAGCACGTGGTAAATTTTTTAAAGAGCAGTAAGAGGGAAAAAACAAGAAGACGGAAAAAGAAGTGGAAGGGACATTGTGTAGAAACCTCTTAAATTTTTAAGACCTTAATGTGTATGTGCCTGGCATTTTTTCCTTGAGACCGGACATGACTTTTTTTCTTACCAATGGGAGCATCCATCTCTCTCAAGCCGGTTGGCAGATTATATATTTTGCATCTTGCCTTTTCTCCGCCGTAGACGTTATTATTACACAGAGTGTAGCATCTCTTTGATAAAATAATCTAGAGAGAAAAGACTAGCCAGTAGGAAAAAAGTATGAAATACAGAGCTGTTGACTGTAAAATGCACACGAGCCACCTCCGTCGCCGCAGCAGTAGCAACGACGACATCAGGAGCCACACTACTTTCATACCTATCGTGTGTACGTAAGAATGTGATATACTACCAGCCCTGGAATTTTTTTCCTTTTGTAATGTCTGTGTGCAGCAAAAGTACTATTTTATTTTATTTCACTCCTTTTTGGGTTTATGTAAGTGAAAGGTATTTATTGTTCCAGGAGGCATATAAGGAGAAAGCGACAAATATGATCGTAAATCCAACAGGAAATTTGAGACTGTAAATCTTTCTTAGAATTGTTTCCTGTCTTCTTGAGGAAGGCTTCAAGATTAAGGGCGTTGTTCAACAGCTCAACCATTTTAACTGGTGCTAGTGAAGCTGTTTTGTGTGTACATATCTTTTGTGTAGGTATGCATGTACGTGCTCGGCTTCATATATTGTGCATCACTGTCTCTTTTGCTAAGTAAGTGTGTAAATGTGGCGCGCGTAAAACATCACCAACACGGCACGGTTTTGTTGCTGGTGTGTGTGGACGAACTGGAGATAAGCATTTGAACCCTCTTCGGAAAGAGGAGAGAGCCACTGAAGCCTGACTGGGTAGTGGTAAAATTGTGATAGCCCATATATTGTATGAATATGTATGACGTATATAGGAGATGGTAATGAAGAGAAGATGCTATAAAATGTTTTAACAGAAAATTTTAGAGCTTGCGTGGAGGAACATTTACGTCGGCATAATATGTTCTTTAAGCGGGGTAAATCCGATTTTGAGCGTGACGTTAGAAAATATTAATAATAATCATAACCATAATTAATGAAAACAGTCTATTTCTGTCGAGAAAAAAACACATTTACTGTACTCTGTTGGGTGCGCGACAAAAGTTGGGGATAATGTGGCGGGTTGACAGGAGAACGTGTAAAAGTTTTCCTTTCTCGTATTTCTGTAGGTCCGGAGCCAAAGGTGCGTCCAGTAGTTGTATTTATTCACGGTGGGAAATTTGCCTGGGGAAGCGGAAACCTATCGGATGGCACAGTGTTTGCAGCCTACGCAGACTGTATATTCGTTACGATCAATTACCGCCTAGGGATTTTGGGTAAGTTGGAGATTCGAGTATTGGGGTCAAGGAAGCGATTATATCGGGTTTATGTATGTCATACGTTATGCACAAAGTCGATAAACTGCCGCCCTAAAATGCTTAAGAATTCTGAATGGGGCACGTGACGTGAACAGAGCGTAATTATTTTTAACGCGAGTGGAGGGATGTAAAAGGCTCTATTTTCTTTTTAAAATAAAGGATTCCTCAATGTAAATCCCACGACGAAGCCCAGGGTAGCCAACTACGGACTCATGGACCAAATAGGTAAGCACACATTAAAATAGCAGCATATTCATAGAATCTACCGACATAAAACTGTTTAAAATTATACAACTTAAACTATAAAGTTATAGTCGCACATATTGCGTATGTATTTGCAGAAAAAGTAGATGTTAGTAGTACATAGGTTACAACAGATGCACATTATTCTACTTCTTAGGTTTTGTTTTGCAACAATATTTATATGATTTTTTGACTTGGTTTGGTTTTATCAATATTTTTATTTTAATTCAATGTGTTTTAGCTGAATTTTACATTCACGTAAATAATTTGACATATTTCAACTAAATTTTACATAATTTTACGTGCTTTTAGCTGCGCTACACTGGATAAAGGAAAACATTTTGCAATTTGGGGGCGATCCGGAATCCATTACATTAATAGGATATGAAGCTGGCGCAGCATCTATCAATTTTTTGATGGGGTCACCAGCTGTCGCTCCAGGTACGTCCTTTTCTCTCCCGTGGTAGTGTCTATTTGTATTTTTTGCCATATATAGTGTATCAAACGCATAATCCGCATAATTTTGTCAAAAATTACTGTGCACTTTCACCTGAAAATTTGTCTGTACACTCAAAAATTTGAAATTTAAAATTACGTCGCAAATTTGTACAATTTAGAATGCGCCATCATCATGCGATGTTACACACGATAGCAATTTTACGGTAAGGTTTTCTCTCGAAGTAACTACTATTTTTCAATATTTCTGCTGCGGAAAAGAGCAAATTACATGCTCAACTATAATACTTTTTCTGTTTTTACCTAATTTGTGTTCTACTCTGGTAATGACACACCATTTTCTTTTTACGTTCCTTTTTTATATATATGAATGTACATAGAAATATCTATTACACAAAGAAAACATTTTGGCTTTTAATGGGAATCCTGATAATATAACCTTAATAGGTTATGAGGCTGAGCAGCTTGCATCCCACTTTCTCATGTCGTCACCAGCCGTGACTCCCGGTAAATGATGCTTTCAGCCATTTTTAAGCCCGTTAGCAAAATATGTATGACAAAGTTGATGTGGGATGCTGGTAAAGTACAGTAAATTTTCTCCCGAGTACGATCTTTGGTGCACGATGACAAAAAAATAAAATGCTTTTTTATGTTATCCCTGAGTTTTATTCTTTTGTTTTTACTGCAGCAGCAGCAGCTTTTTTGCAATTTCTTTTTACACTTTCTGTGTCTCTTTGAAAACGATATGGGTGTGTTTTTTCTCTGTTTGTAGGATTATTTCATCGATCCATCCTCATAGCAGGATCCTCATATGCCCCATGGGCTCTCGTATCAGATCCAAGGGCAGCCGCTGCTGCTCTAGCTCAATCATTAAATTGCTCATCTCCAGGTTCCTCCTCATCCGTCAACTTGTCAAATGCTGGAAGTGGCAGTGGTGCTGCAGGCAACACTACCAGCTCTCACGTTCCTCCGCCCGTATCAACAATTCCACAAGTCACAAGGGAAAGCTCACATGGGAAATCATCCAGTTCTTCTCATGCTCAAGATCCTGTGTTTGAATGTCTCAAAAATAGACCATTCGCAGACTTTTCCAAGTTTGGTCCTCCCAAATTTTCCGTTGATTTTGGTCCCAGTATCGACGGAGTCGTGATCAAGCCTAATTTTCGAGTGAGTACACTTGTTTCTTGCCAGCCTCATAAATATCCTTTTTCTTGTTTGACTTCATCTATCACAAAATTAAACCAGACCAAAACTGCGTAGCCCGTTAATAATGACACGAGGAAACACACCAAAATAAACCATAAACACAGACCAGGTATATATACATGCCCCCACATTATTTGCCGATACACAAGTGACTAAACAGAGGGAGCTGGTAAACATTAGACATCATGTTTTATATTTCCTGCCCGTATAATGAATGGATACACCGTTTCCACTAAAACTGAAGATGCACTTGAGCTGTCATTTGAAACTTAAGGAATACTTGAGCTTTTCATACACCATCATTCCTTGTCAACAGATAAAGTTATTGTTGCGTTTCCATCATCCAGCATTTTTGTGCAGAGCCTCTTCCAACTTTTTTTCTGTGAGACAGAGACAACCATTCTGACACACGATTGGTTTTTGCTTTCTGCTTTCTCCCAGTCTCGCTAAATTCATCAGACGGTAGTACAGTATGTCAGGAGGAACAAAAGTTTTTTTTTGTTTTCAGTAAGAGCACAGCAAACATTGACGATAAAAAGAGGACTTGGTGCGCGCGCTCCTTAAAACTTACTTGTTAAATATATGACGAAATTATTTTCTTCCTCTATCGGTTTTGCGTTGAGTGCCAAAGGGAATTTAACTGTTTCTTGCTGATGACGTGAGTTGTGGATACGGATCACTGTCATTCCATGTTTATTCTTCCCTTGCTGCTATTCTTCCCTTGCATCAGGCGTATTCATGCCGCTGCTCGTCGTCGTCGTCGTCGTGAGGGACTCCAAAACCTTTCTGTCCGACTTATCAAAGCTTGCTTCAGGAAACTAATGGCATAGAATGATTAATGAAATACTTAGGTCCACTTTACGCATGCATGCACAAATAACCAGTCGGCACACGCAGGCACACAGACACACACATCCTTCTCGACAGTCACTATTCACTCAAAATAACGTTTTTCTTCTGCGGAGTCCGTTGCAACTTGCAAGCCAGAAATACATGTATACCTATAAGTGTCTATAAGAGAGGTTGTTCATGAAGAAGAGATAAATAAATCATTCATGTGACTTGAACCAAATGTTAACTCTTTATTTTTTTGCAGGTTGTTCCCGATTCCCAGATGGGTAAACGTGACGTATCAAAAAAGTATGATCTTTTGTTCGGCCTTTCTTCTTTCGAGAAAATGCTCGCCTTTAGCCAGGTAAGATTTTATGTTTAAAAAAATGTGTGGTAACGCTGACTCTATTCCCTGAGGCAAAATAAAAATAACCTGCAACTCTGAAATCTTATGACATGATGTATGACACTTGAGGTTGTTCTAGTATGAAAACTGTTTCGGCTAACAAGCCACTCAAAAGTGAAAAGTGTGATTTGATTCCGACTCCAATAACATGTTGTGTTTGTGTTTGTCGGTTGTGTTATACATTTTTTATAACAAATACTTTCAATGTAATGAGTTGTTGGGAGAATGGGGAATAACAGGTGAAAAATGTCTTTTCATATTTTTTTCCACAGACGGATTTAGAGTACGGGTTCGAGCAGGCTCGACGAGATGCCATTTTACGAACCCTGATAAGAAATTCGTACAGATTTCACCTGAGTGAAATTTTGGCCACTATCAGTAACGAGTATACTGATTGGGAGAAGTAAGTCAATCTTTTGTTATTTGTAATTGTTAAAAAATATATTGGCAATCTTTGTCAGTTGAGATTTACCACGGGACGTCTATTTTACGAACGTAGAAGTTGACTCAAGTGCATAGATTTGAAAATCGGATTAACCTTCTGGGTACAGTTACATTTGGATAGGAGCACATCCTTTTTCACAAAGACAAACTATGAACTTGGGATTTGGACTCCGTTCAAATATTTTTTGTTACTTGAATCAATCTGGAAAGTATTATTTCGCCCTTTTGGAAGCCGTGGTCGCAATGCTAGGTTGGTTATAGTACTCGTATGTAGTAGCTTCAGTATCGCCGTTTTTTCGTACTACATGTACAATCGATTTATGACAAGAAAGTGTGTCAATTTTTCTCGCAAACTTTAGTTTTTAGACAGAACGGATTTTCCATTCTTTAATTCATTTCAACTCTACCAGATAAAGCGTGAGATATGTACACCACATAAAATAGGTTACTACCCAGCTTATATCTGTCTGTTTAATTGCTACAGCAGTGAAATATACTTTTCCGTTCCAAAGTTTCCATCGTTGGTATTGTACCCCCTCTCTCTCTCTGGTCAAAATTGGATCATTTTAAGTGTATTCCAAATTCTTCCAATGATAGCGCAAAAAAAACTCCCGACCACTGGGCCAATCTGGGGATTACTTCCACTGCGATAATTTCATAAAGAAAACAGGTTGATCGCATGTCCCATATTTTTGTTTTCTCCCCATTCCGAACGTCATCACAAATAAGAATACAATCTATTTCTTGCTCTCCCTCCCTCGTAAAATTCTATTGAAATCACACTATTTTTCTGCTTTCCCCCCATAATATTAGCAATCTCTTGAAACACAATCTACAGCAAAGAAATCATAAAAATACCTCATCTGACAGGGACAATGGAATGGAAGTATGAAAAGACTCTTGTCCTGTTGACATCATTTCCGCTTGAGGAATCACATACCAACCAGTAGTAGCAGGAGCAGCAGCAGCCGGAGCTCGAGAACGATGACGAGTTGTAGCAATGCCATTTCCTCCAGTACAACAATTCTCTTTTGTCTGTCCACCAATTGTCTTCACGTCCTTTACTTTTGCCGTTGATGTTATTTTCCGCACCCAGTCGCACCCTGAACACAGCGTGTGTGTAGTCTTTGCTTTATCTTCCCTTTTCACTTTTCTTCTGCATGTTTCACTCGTGTCCACACACACTACTAACATGCTACACTACACAATGCTCATCCTTTTGTGGTTCTCTCGATGTGTTGTTGCCCCTTCTCGTTCTCTAAAGTCCAAAAGCACCACCGTAAAGACTTGTAGTGGAAAATTTAGACAATTCGCACACACAAATACGTTTTTTCCTTCGTCCAAGTACAAGTCTATCCGCTCAAAAACACGCGAAATAAAGTGTGTGGTTGAGAAAGACATTGGTGGTGGGTTTTCTCATGATACATACATTACAATAAATAACTACACAAGTTTTCCTTCCTTCCTCTATCGCCAACTTCCTGTGGCACGGAATTAAAATCTTATTTCAGTTTCACTCGTGCAGCACAAAATAGTATATGTGCATATATGTTGCAGCTGAAAACATATACATACAACATATCTCGTATTTCCCTTGCTGTATATTGTATGTCCTTTTGTCCTAAACAAAAAAGTACAATTTCGTATTAACCATTTAAGCACACGTCTGAATGACCCTTTTATCATCAAATATGCCTTGTACATGTGTGCTAAAAATTGATGCTTGCGTAATGATATGTGATAGAGCAAATGTACCGACAGGGAATAATAAATATACGCGAACAGCAAACAAGAATTCAAATAAGCTCTATTGCCAGCTCTGTTCGACCGTTTCTCCCTCTTTCCCCTCTTCCTGCGCTTCTGTTAGTCTCATTCCCAATTTCCGTCTTGTAATATCATGTCATAAAATGCGTTTCCCCTGAACTTTAGTTGAAATATTTTTTTAGCCCTTTCAAGGATGAGCTGAGTGGGGACAGGAGCCTAGTTAAAATTTAACTTATGTGTTTCTATTACAATTTTACTAGACATCCGACTCCCTTCTGCCTGTGGAACTAATGTTATGTGTGCGGATAGCCAATTTCGGAACACAAATTGTGCATAATTTTATTCAACAGAGGACTATATGCTTTTATGCATAGAATTTAGCATTTTCATTCCAGAAAAACAGACATACTCGTCGGCTCCGATTAAAATTATGAAAATCGGTGACAAAGGGCAATTTATCTTGAACTGAAAAACACCAGAATTTAGCTGCTGTATCGCAGAATGTGATAAAACTTTGGTGAATATGATAACAAAGCTCTTTATATCAAAGTAATCCACCTATATAGGCATCAAGGCTAGCATAACTTCTTTCTCTCCCGGACTTGGGCAACACGTCGGAAACATTTTCTGTGTATTTCATGTCTGTGCTTGCCATCTCTGTAAAACCTAACTCATACATTTGCATCAAACCAATTCCTTGTCATGATAATGTCGCTTAACTATCTGCTGGGGTTTTCTCTTTCGGCAAAAAGATTAGAATAAAAGAGTCAGGCATTTGCATGACCTTAGGCAGCTTCCCGTCTGTCGAGTTGATAGTGATACACTTCCTGAAAAATGTGTAGTCATGCTACAATGGGAAAAGGGATGCGTAATCAAGATACATTTTGTCCAGAGGTAAACTCTCTCTGTCTGCTGGTATTATGTGTTCGGTTTACAACAGAACGGAGACCACGTACCACAGCGCGTAATCCTATTTAATATATTTGTACCAATTAATTAAACTGATGTACTTTGCATTTCCAGTTCAGTCCAGCATCCTGTTACCATCCGGAATTTGACAGTTAGTGCAGTGACTGACTGTCTCAGCCTAGCTCCTGTGATTGCTGTAGCTGAATCATCCCTAGTCAACCGAGCATTCTTTTATGTTTTTGATCACTCTACCAAAGCCGGCCTTTTCAACTACCAGGTTCGACCCAGTCATTAGTACTTTTCAAGTATACATTTTATACATGTAATCCTGTGATTTTTCCAATAAATACGTGATATTTAGATGAACGCAGGAAATGAGTGAAAGGTGACTTTATAGCGGCCTTTCACAATAATCTACCACACGTCTCACATCCTTTTAGACACACACGAGCCATTTATTGAGAGTATAACTTGATTTTTCCTATACACATACACACTAACATGTACACATAAGCTGGAAAATATCTTCGTTTGTCTTTTTGATCCACTTACAGCGCATGAGATGGAAACTGTTGGAGAGACATTGCATATATCATTAAAATCGCAGAGTTGAAGTATGTATCAGTCTGTACATACTTTACTCAATTCAATAGTTTTGTGATATAAGCGTAACTAGTTAATATTAATTGAAGTATTCCATTATTCATTGTATCAGTTTACAGTTCGGTGTGCATTTGCATTTCCAGGTCGTCCATATATCAATTTTTGGAAGTATAGGAAATGACCAGATTTACTTGAATCCTCTTTGACGTAACGAAAGATTTATTTACAATGCGAGGTTGGAATGAAAGAGAAAGTGATTTCTAATGCAATCTCCTTCATTCTTTTATAAATAGAAAAGGAGAATGGATGCACATGTATTAGGTAGATGTCAATTGAAATGGGGATTTGAAACTCCCAATTTTCGCATTATCAATGTCAACGACAACGGGCTTTAGTTTATAATGCTACTGTATTTCCTTCTAGGATAGCCCCGGAAAATTAAAATAGTGCTACATGCCAATTAAACACTAATTCCGTTTACATTCCCAAAGGGTTTTTTGAGCTTATTGCTCCTGAACGTGCACACAAATATAAGCATATAAATTAATTTGCTTATTTATTTACACATTTTAAGTCATGGTTTATTTTTAAATAATTGTTTTACAAATCTCAGAAAAAATATCAGAAATCTATTAAAAGGCTACAGATTTATGTCAATATTGCCGATTTCTGGTCAGGAGGATGCGGTAACTCTTTGAAATAAGTCGGGTTTTATATTAATAATTACGGTATGTACGACACAGAGAGTAAATATCAAGTTTACAATATACGTTTTTTGCGTAGCAGCTTATCAACGTCACTGAGTGAAAGAACGAATGTTTTTAATTAGTTTTTGTAATGCTATGTGCGGAATGTACAATTAAATACAAAAATAAATGATGCACTCATTCAATTCAATAGATAAATCTGCCTTCCGGGAAGAATGTGTTACGTTCAAGACAGATCCTAAACTATATTATCTGTGTACTAGAGCTCTATTTTTATTAACGTTAATAGAATCTATGTTTAATTCAAATAATAAGCCAAACAGCTAACACTGATTTTGTATGTAGTTACTTTAATGTGGAATAACAATGCAGAGGTTGCTAGAATATGTGAAAATAATGTACTGTTACGCTTGAGTAGTTTTCAACGTATTGTGTAATAGGTATACAAGAAAGTGGTTTATTACCTCCTTTAGTAGAAGTTTTTACATTATACTTTTCCCATAGTCCGATTTACGGCCCCAACTGTTTGTGCAAGTATTTTCCACTACTTCAACAATGCCACTGTCGCAAGGATTTTTTCCCTGGAAAAGGCGATTCATACCGTGTTTTAACGGAAGGAAACCGCTTTGACTACTTCTACAGAACGCAACGTCGACATTGACGTTTTTTAAATTCTCCACTCTATTTATTCAATGCAGTTTACTCGGCGATTGGCCAGCCATGCAGCTTAAAATTAAGAATATTATCCCAACCAGTTGTAAGATGCCATATATTTGTACAAACAGTAAAGTAGTTTACAGACCGACAAGACAAACCTACAAGTTCCAAAAAAGTCTAGGAAAGTCGTATATAAAGAGGATGTGAAAGTGTGGCGGGGAAAACGGGGAAAGCTCCAACTACTCAAACTTAACCTCACTTCACTGCACAGCGGATTTCTCCCGTAACCTCAATGGACAGCTCAAAAATCATTGGGATTTGTAATAAAGGTCTTGTTGAGCTGGTATTTTTCCCAACTCGGTATATATGTTAATATGCCCCAGTGTTACCGTTAAGCGGGGCGTTCTCCATAAACGTGTATATATGTATGCCTGTGTTAACCAAGTATGCCACTGCCACCACCACTCTCTTGAATGGTGGTGGTGGGTGCAAGGTTCCAACATTTCAGACAGTTATGTAGACGCAAGTTTATGTGAGTTTCTCCTGTTTTTTGTTGTGATCAGCGGCAGCAGCGGTGGAGAAGCTGGAATCAGCTTAAAAAGAGGTGGAGGAGGTAAAGTGTTGTGGACGACTTATGTACTGTCTGCATGTGTGAGAGTAAGCGTTACAACTACATTATTAGAGGCGTGTTGTATACCATATGTCAAACAGTATAATATTAAGTTAGAATCTCCCTTTGCGTTTTTTAAGTTTAAATTACATGTAGTGTGCGCTCTTTTAACATCTTCGACAGAAATGCGGGTACAAAAACGGGAAGCTTAGAGAGTAAAGTTTTAGACAGGGAAAGAATCCTAGTTTATTTCTCTTTCTATGTTTGACTTGGGATATTCCAATGTTTCTCCGCGTGGCAGTCTACAATTGCGTCTACACAGCTACTCACACATACATAAATACATACCACGACCCCGACACATTCTGACGTTTCCTTCCCGGTTTCTCTTTAGCTATCACGATGGAACACATATAATACGTAGTGCACACACCGTTACACAAACTCAGTTTTTTTTGTCGGTCCCTAACAGAAAAAGGAAAGTCGATGTGACTGAATTTTTAAATGACTACTGGCTCAGAATGATTTTTATACCGTTAACAATCCCCGGAACGAAAAAAGGGGGCTGCCGGCTGAGATTGAATGATGGGCAAAACGGCCAAAAGGCCGGAGATGTGTGTGTGAATGCGGCGATGCGTTTGGAGTGTAAATGTTGAATTTTCGTTGTTATTCTGTTGTATGCAGCGAGTTGGAGCAGGAGGAGGTGAAGAGCTAAATTACATGTTAGGATCCCCATTAGTTGAAGCTGTCAGTGGACATGTGCTCCCATTTGTCCCGCCGCCCATACCTTCCAATTATACCAAGACAGAAATGGCGTTGTCCGAGCTAATGATTACGTATCTTTCCAATTTCGCCCACACTGGGTAAGTTTGTTTAATGCTTTCCTCTTCTCAAATTCTCGTGGATTTATGACAATCGCATAGAACATGCACACAGGAAAATAATAGCATATATCAAAGCACGGATAGCACGTACATAATACCACAATTGAATGTAATAGTATAAGCAGTGGTGTTAATTCATAGGAAAAGACTCATCCATCAACTACACAGCAGTAAAAATGTTCACCAAATGAAACCGGATGAGATGAAATGAATCAATACACATAAAAATATGCTTGGCTTTGCATAAAATATTTGGGATGAAAGCAGATTTCAACATACTTTATGATGTTCCAATAACTTTTGGTTATACCATATTAGGACGGAATTAATTTCGATGCATTTTCATGCGATTGCGTAAATTATCATAAATGAAATTCTAAGGGAAATTCCATTCCGCTGATGAAAAAACATGTTTTTGGGAAAGTGTTTGTTGTGCATTTTCTATTCCAAT
Source organism: Callyntrura sp. NNG-2020 (assembly GCA_027744055.1). NCBI lineage: Eukaryota > Metazoa > Arthropoda > Collembola > Entomobryomorpha > Paronellidae > Callyntrura > Callyntrura sp. NNG-2020. The sequence goes on from JAHZNE010005951.1 coordinate 16,528, forward strand.
TCACTCGTTATTTATGAATACAGCGAGCGTCGAGCAGTGTCCGGTCAGTCGAGTGATATATATACAATTCCGGGTAATGCACGTTTATTTGTTTCTACACTGTGATTGAGTGAATGCATAGCTTAGCCATCAGTTTCCGCGGTTTTGTTTGCCATTGAAAGGGAGACGTCGGGAAACGCTGATTTGACCGAATTTTTGATGATATGGCAGATTTCCATAAGATATATTGCCTTTATGTCGAGCACAGAGAGAGAGATATACAGTTGTAGGATAAAGCAGAAGCTGGAACAAAGGGAAATGCGTAGAGAGAAATGCAAGTGTGTCAACCCTCGTAATAGGGGAAAAACACAAGTTGTGATATAATTGTAATCGGAAATTGGTTATCTGCCTAAATCAGAGTGGGCACATTGTGTGACTGCATAACAGATTGTGTTGTCCCAGCCCAAAGGCGCAAATATGTACAGAGGAAAATAGGCTGCCGGTTGCCAGACACCGTATTTTAATCCATCTCGGAAAATGTTCCCCATACTGCTTGCCACTACTCAAGTGTCCGAAACATGTGTTACAGAGATGCATGCATTAGAACCAACTAAACATTATTCTATTTCCAACGTCAATAAAATTTGTTGTAAAATAGGCTAGTATATGTAGCGTACATGTGGAACAATGCATATCATAGAAACGGATATATAGGTTCTCCTTTTCCCTGGAGAAGGAAGACGTGGTCTGATCAAAAACGTCGGTTGACGCAATGTTGGTAGGATAAAGGGGAAGGTTTATGAAGCTCCATTATGTAGAGAACAATATAAGTGATAAGATTCGACAGAAGAATTAAGTATTATAGGCACCGGTAATACAAAAACTATAACTTGATGTCTCTTAAATTTCAGAGATCCTAACGAACCACTGAAAACGAGTGATATAATCTGGCCTATTTCAAAGGAGCGTAATCGCTTCAAGAGCACAAAATGGGAACCTCACGACCGTTTCCATCAAAAGCTGCTGGAGATAAGTGCCAATAAACTACGAACCCGGAATCATTACCGGGCTCATCAAATGGCCATTTGGCTAAGGTGAGTCGGAGTGGTGTTCTTATAGAGGCCGCTATTTCCTTACCGTCATCCATTCCCTCTCTCCCTTCCCATTCATTCAGTTGAAATAGGGTGGTATATGCCTATATAAAAACGCCGGGTATGCGAACCCCAACCACAACCAAACTGAAACTCTTGTTTCACTCTAGTGCCTTATACCCCTTCAAGAGTTATCTTCTCATGTGACAAAACCCATTCATCCAACACTTCTTCCTTACTTTGACAACAGTTCTCATGTAGAGCGGCTCCCCTTTTCATCATCCTTATTATTATGAGGATGAGTATGATGAAAGCAGGAACGACGAGGACGACGACGACGACGATGATGATGTGGTAAAGTCAAAGTAATCGTAGGAAAAGCCATTTCATGAAATGAACACACCTCAAAAACCATTGAGGAAATGATTGTATTGCCAGAGTAAGTTGTACGCAGGGAACCACTTTCCTTTTGTTAAATTCCACATTTGAGTCGTTTCTTTTTACTAAAAAACTTGCGGCGTCTTTTTCCCTTTTTAATGATTCCCAGCTCCGCGTATTATGATACTTGGAAAGGCAAAAGGTATTACAGAGTTCCCAAATGCATTGAAAGTGTAACTGAAATTCGACGTAAAAAAGGCATTTAAAACTTATTGTGTTGCCAGAAGGAAAAAGTTGAATGTCCTTTTTCTGGGTGTGAATTACATTTATACACTTTTGCATATTAACACAGCCAAATGTATGTGTGTGTATGTGTGTGATTCAGTTTGGTCCACAAAGTTTTATTAGCCACAAAATCCTTCATTTATACTTTCGACCATTTAAGGTTCTACTTTACCTATTCCTTTACGGATTACGAATGGGCATTTAAATTTAGCGCCCACACGCGCAAAAGTATCACCTTAAAGATTTAGCATACATTAAAACTTTTTCTGGTCGTGTATTAATTAAAGCGTCAAGCGCATAGACTTCTTGCTCCTGTTTTGAAGTTGTTGTTTGCTAATTCGATTTATAAGAACAACAAAGTTAATGATAATTTTATTTGACTTGCTGAGGGCATTATAGCGTAATACTTTTAGAAATACGTCACAAAAGCTAAAATGCGTAACCTAATTTCAAGTCGTTGTAAGTCGCTCTTTGTGAGCTTTTTTTACCTGTATACCCTTCTCACGTCCCACGATGTATTTTCACCTAAAGTGTATAAAGATGGTGTATATATATATATAAAGTATCTTGAATAACTAAAATCAGTGGTGGACGTGAAGGTAGGATTCACCTCATAGCAGGAGAGTTACCAACATTGTCACTTTATTCTTCTGGGATTAGCATTGTATTCAACTTTTCCTATTAGGACACGATGTGTCTTATGCACACAACAAAATAAAGAAAAGTTGGAGACAAGTGGGGCAACTAGCTCACTGCTCCCTTCTTCGTCGACTTCAGCAGGGAGTTGTATGAAAGTATTTTCATTTTAGTTTGTTTGTTTGGTAGAGTGTCATAGTGCAGAAATGTTTTGAAATTTTACTTGTAGTTCACTTGTAGGATGCTTTCACCATTATTTAATAATTTTTTAGAAGTGATCTTTAAAAAGGAAACAAAATTTATGCCAGCTTAAGAATAGCAGCCCTATATTGAATGAAACAAACAAAGGAGCTGCAGTATAATGTATAAATAAGAGAAGTCTAGTAATGATTTGTGTGGTAAGGCTTCCTTAATTGGGACCCAAGTTGTTGTGTCACAAGCACAAACTATGTCTAAAACTAGGTAACTTCATGAGAGACCTCTTTCATGAAGTGTCGGTTGCAATGTTGCAAGTTTTGTTTTCCACATTTTCGCACCAACCTACAATTTTGACTTCAGACGATGGTACGTTTCTGAAAGAGAAGCCCGCCGTTGATAGGACCCAGTGAAACGTGGTGTGTACAGTTCAAATTATACGAAAGAAGGCATTTTCGGGTATCGTTTTTGCGAAACCTGTTTCTAAAAACTTTTCTCGAATAGCTTTCTTGGGCTACGTTCAAAGTTGCGTTGTTAGTTAGTTATCGTCCATTCGGGCACTTTTTTGTACATCCTCTCTCCCACCCTCCCCTAAAGAAACGCTACTTTCCGTAAAGGTAGATAAATGAAATGTGTAGGAGTAGAGAAAAAAACTAACCGAGTCAGCCAATACGTTGTTCGCTGCAAGTAACTAATCAGCACAACGTTTAGGAGAAAGTTCCCGTTCATGTGAAAGTTTAACGAGTGTTTTTGTTGCAATATTTCATTAAGCATTCAGGATGGACAACAGTTTGTTCTGTCAAAATTAGCGAGGTGCCACGACACCACGAGTAATCAAAGGGACGCTTCGAGTATACAAGTTAAATCGTTTCTCTTTTCATTCCCATAATTCAACAGCGCAACCCAATAAAAAGGCTGCAGTGTATCGAATACACAGTATAACTTTATTTTCCAGCAGGGTATCGTTCTACCACCAAGGCTGATGATAACACAACTTCACCCTGTATGTATCTTTCGAATTTCATTCAACCCCTTAGAATGCTCGTTAATGGCAACTTTTCCGCCAAGGCAGCCCACCATGAACCTTTCTTTTGATCCCTTTTATTTGTATTAAGAGAGAGAGAGAGAGAGAGATGTGTGGAGTTGTGGAAGCGGGAATGAAATAGAAAATGTGTACATCTACTTTTTCACCCTGAGGTTAAGGAAGTTGGTTCTTTGTTTTTAACTCAATACACAGATGTTTGTGTCTTTTTAATCTGCTCCTTCGTTCGTATAATAAATTATTATCTGCTCGCTCCTTCTCCCATCCTTTTTCATCCCAGGCCTTAAGTTGTAGTTACCTACCCACCTACCTACCTTTATGAATGTTATAATATGTTCTAATTTTTATTAAAAGACTCGTGCCTGAATTGCAAAGAAGCGGAGCCCAGTTTGCTTCAACTCTTCATAATCGAATGAAAGGGGGCAACGACCCAAACCTCTACGTGGGCAAGTAAGTACTCTCTTTCTCTACCCATTTCATATTCAACTATCTACATTTTTCTACAAAAACATCGCTCACTTTCCTCTCCGTTTACTCAACCTTTTTTCGTTGTTTTCCGTCGTGAAAAATGGCGTTTTCCCTGTTTGTATTGTCAGTATTTAATACAGCTTACAAAATAGCGTCGCAAGCATACAGCATGTGATTTTTGTCGGTCGCCGAGTTAGTAGAACGTAATATTGGAGCGGTATAAGTTGCCAAAAAGCGGCTAAATTAATTATTATTTCGTTGTTGCTTGTGCAAAGACACAAAAAGGCACAGGCAAAACCTAAAACATCCACACATAATTACATTACACTCTCGTCTACATAAACACACACATGGGCAATATGCAGGCTACCAAAAAACCGGGACTGGGGAGAGGTAAGGTACAAATACAAACGAAAACCGTATTCTTCTCGGATGTATCACACGTATGTGCCGGAGGTATAGGTAAAACATCTAATGACAATGCTATCTAATAGTAAGACATTTTCTGCTTCACTTCGCTTTCTTTTACTTTATATTGCTAATATAAGGCTAATTTCCGTCCGTGTATCACATTAAATAACCTCTACCTTGTTTCACCGTTGTTTCCTTCGACCCAAAAAGTACGCCCAATGATCTTTCTCATTACGCCTTGAAACACGAATAAATAGCGGTAGTTATTTTTTGGTCAGTCCGCCAGTTTTCCCTCATGTGTGCTCACTCCAAAATTTCCTCGCTCATGTAAAGACTTTGCTTTTATGGCAAACATCTCAACAATCTAGTTAGACCACGAGTGTAAAGCAGTGGAAAGTAGAAAACGAACACACGACAAAAAAATTAAATTGTACCAGGTACCCATTAACAGAAAAATCGGGTTGGAAATTAGGGCGCTACGTACCAACATGAAATGTAACAGTCTACCGATGCATGATATTACGATATCCCCATTTAAATTTCTATTTTCTCTCTAAAATGCAAATATCGTTCCGTATACTTGTCGTGATTGCGGTAAGGGAGAAATAATCTTTTTGTTAAAAAAATATGTTGCCCGTCTGTCGGTGTTGTGTAATCTACCGTTTCATTCTTTCCCAGCTTTTCTTTTGTTTTCATTTCATCTCTTTCTCTCTTCCCCAACACCGCACCGTCAAGAAATAAAATGCTTTAAGTGATATGTGAATCTTGTGCACAACACCCAAAGTATTATATCAAGGAATAGGAATTTACTTTCTACTGCGATTCAAGTATCTTTGTTTGTAACTAGTAGACCTTATATGAGTCACACATATAATGTCAGTAATTTTCCTTATAACCGTTCTGTTTGCTTGTCGGTGCTTATAAGAAGCGTTACACTGGCATTCTCTCCCAACTTAGTATATACCTGGAATGTGGAAATAAAGACGGGAGACTGTTACCTAAGACGTTCATGATCGCTACGTGCATCCTTCTTGATGATCACAACTACAACATAAAGACATGTAGCGTTTTCTCGCAAAAATACTCAAGGTATGCGTACGTATGCCCATAACTTTTATAATGGTGCGGGACACAGTACAAATAAATTTACTACTTAGAGTAGAATACCCCTTGTCTTGAATGCTTTTTCGTCACACTAGTCATAAAACGCACACACACACACATACACACCAAAATCGCTCAATGTTTTCCCTTTCGACTTATTCATCACGTCGTTTGTCTCAAACTCAACAGGATCCGAGAGACTTACTCCGGGGAAGGGAAGTCCATGTTTGTTCAATACATAAATAATACTGGGTAGAAAAATTGTGGGAGAAATGAGAAAAGATGGTGGTACATCTCGGTGATGGTAGCAGCTCTAGTAATAATAAATAACAAAAGGAAATATTCTCATCAGTATTTGGTTATGATTTTTGGGATTCCAAACTCCTTAAGGATTTAACTCAGGAATTCTATAAAGAAGGAAGAAAAACAGGAGTGAACGGAAAGTGGTAGGAGAGCAGAATGGCAGAAGAAGCGGTTTGCACCGAATTTACCGAAAGTTGGAGTCTTCATCTTCATATTATTAGAAATGCTTCTACTGGTACCATGTTTTCTGGTACAACTTGGTCCAGGGAATCTTCTGGTTTTGTAAAAAAAATCGCAGTGTAAATGCATGCATGCTCGGCATCGCTTCATTCAGTTTGCTTTTCCGTTTTCCGTGAAAAAATACACACAACATGGCGGTAAAACAAACGATGTGTTGTTGCTTTAGCTGTGACATAGTAAAGACTCCAATATGAAGGCTTTTCTCTTAGAACGTGTACAACCACGCAAGGGTTTGGTCTCCAAGAAGTTATTTCAACGAATAAGTTTTTTTCTCATACACTTCTTCTGCTCAACAAAGTCTTTTGTCTATTGAACTATTAGAGTCTTATTCCAATGCATGCTTCGTATTTTCTGTCTACACTCATTTTTTCCGCCTGTATGTTTCCGCTGAATTTATTTTGTAAAAATAATAACTAAATTCTTGGAGCGCAAAAAATTTGATAGGACGGATGTACATGCACTGTGTGCTTTTTACAAAAACTTAATCGAAAGTCTCTGAGGAACCTTAAAATGTTCCTGATGGTCGCAAGGATCCGATTAGGGTCAAAGTCGGTACCTACCGCTTAATAAATCCTTGTACAGCACGTGTATTTTGGTAAATCCTGGTTGTCAGGGTAACCTTAAGTATCGTGTAGTCCCCTATGAACCATCGGGTAAAGGATACAAACCTCAATGCATATTTAATGGTGTACAAGGAATTCCCTTTCACAGTTTGTTTTTAAACCCCCATAATTTCAGAGGAGGATTGGAATTACCGGGTGGCCGGAAGTCCTCACAGACTGAATGAAATTTCAAATCCATGAGATACGGCGGTATTTAATAAGTAGGAGAGTAAGAGCAAAATCACTCTATATCTCCAGTAGTAGTATGTCACAAGCTATAATGAAAGCTATTTTGGGCGTCTGATAACGGAGAATTGTACCGAGAGAAAGATATTGGCACAATAACTTGAGAGTTGAACGGTCCTGGACTGTCCAACAAACAGGAATAACACCTACTAAAACTGTGTATGTGTGTCTATTGTTATGTCATTCGTTTTCTAGTAGGCAGCTAACTGCCCAGTCATGGTAAACAAAAGCAGAGAATTGCTGCGCCTTGCAGCGGGGCAAACCGAGATCAAAACACGTTTCCTTCCGTTTGTTAGATCAAGACTACATATAAGTAGACAACACGGGGAGAAAGTCTGTGCACCAGCAGCGTGCTGGTTGACTGCTGCTATTATGACTGTTCACGTAAATGTTTACCAGTGCAAATGAATGAAAGCAAATAAGTGGAAAGTAACAGCGCCAAATGTGTACACAAAACATTGAGAGGATGAGAGAGAGAGAGAGAGAGATAAGGCAAGAAAGATACGAAGACAGTCAGCTTTAGTTTTTTTCTTTCTTTCTCACCACCACCACTGGCTACTAGTAATAGTGGTGATGCAGTAGTCACAGTTAGAGTCAGTGAGCCTTTTTGGAAAACAAAATGAAATCTAGTTAGATCTGCGTGGCAGCAGGGCTATAAGGAAACAAATATACAAGCCTAAGTATTTTTGTGTAATACGTACATAAAACATATGTACATATGTAAGATGTAACTCTGTGGAGATATGTATTTAGGCGTAGGCAGTGAGAGAGAGAGAGAATGGGTGAGGAGAGTTAGAGAAATGCATGCCCAACTGTGTCTGTGTGTGGTGGTAGAGGGTATAGAAGAAGACACAACAAAGGGATTTAGACAGAGTTTTGGAAGGTCTTTGGGAATTCTCTTTTGTTCCAACAACTTGTACCTTACTCGTAGATGTAATATCTGCTATGCTTATGTGCGTATTTCTTTTTTATCATTCTATTTGCCAAGATATTTTGTTTTTCTTCAGGCTTCATCCTTATTTGCTCAAGTGATAGCCATTCGTTACTTGTAAGTAACTTCTTTCACTTCTCAGTTCACTAATTCACATTTATTGCAAGATATTATTGCTGCTTTTATGTGTGAATTCATTCAGTAACAACTTCGGGGTAACAGAAACTCTGTGTGTCTGTGTGTGTGTAGACATACTCATTGCTGTCATACTTTTGTTTGCACTACTCTGTTGTAGCAGCAGTAGCAAATAGCAATAATGAGCAAAAGTAATGATTTCATGCTTTTCCCTTTCTCCCTCTGTACAAAATGCCATCTAACACAGATTTATTCTTGTAAGGGTGCAAGCACGGGTTGGAACGACCGAAGGAAAAAAACAAAGTGGGAAAATATCATGCTTTCTTTAGATTAAACATCGCCATTTTGATGCTTCCATTTTATGAGGAGAGTGGAGAGTTCACCGGAGCATTTTCTGTATAAAAAGAATTAGTCGTTTCTTTTATAATTTTATAAGATCAGAATGAACGATTGACCTGAAGCTTGTAGTAAGCAGTTTTTTTATGTCACCAGTTTTTTCTCCTCTTAATGCTTATCTTTTTTCTCTTTTCCTCTCAAGTAGTGTTGAAAGAAAATTGAGTCAAGTGTTATACGAGTGGTATGTATATGTTTAGCAGTGTGTCAGTGGAAAGTACTAGTGGTGAAGCAGACACACTTCTGAAACAAAAAATGTAATTTCTCTTTCATGTTCTTTTTATGTGCAGTGTTAGAAGTGGACATGAAGGGGATGACATTATTCTAAGTGGAGCTGGACCATCAATATTTGGAGTGATGGGATACGGGGACGAAATCATTGAGCCTCCAGAAGCTGGAGTCTTTAGTCGTGCGAATAATAACCAGACATCGGGGTTACCCTCTCCACCAACAACATGTTTCTCCCCGTTGGCATCCTCCTCGTCTCCAGCCGTTTCAGGGCGGTCAAGAAATGAAAGAGTGAACGAGACGTCTTTAGAATCCTCCTTTTTTTCTCCGTATTCAACGGCATTATCCGTTACAATTGCCATTGGTAAGTACAACGTACACAATTATCCCATATTCATCTCATTGTATGCGTTTTATCTGCCCTGTGTATGCAATTTCTACGCCATGTACCTAATGCCCAGCATGTTGTTGTTGCTACTGATGAAGATGATGGTCAAATATAGACAATAACTTTGTAGCGATACGATTATTGTTCTCAGGGAAGGAGGAGGGAAGAGAAAAAACTTTTCTGTAACTGTTATTGTTACTATCATCTGGAGAGGAGTAGTACTTGTATACATAATAAGCATTTTTATCTGATGATGAAATGAAACACAGGACTTAGTCGTGGGGAAGACACTTCACCCAGGCTATATTGTAGTCGTGCCATTTGCTAACAAGAACAAGTGCAGCCCATTCATTCCTTAAAGGCTTAATAAGAATCTTGGTCGGCTTGTGGTGGTGTGTATTTTATTGAGAGATCTGTTTTCTTCTTTTTATCTCCCTCTCTCTCCTTCTCTTTCGCTTACTCTCAATTTCAATTGTGTTCCGTCGTAAAAGGGAAGAATGTGTTCAAAAGTGAAGTGAAATGAGAAAGGGGTATTATTATTATTTTTAGTATTATTATGAAAGTATATAGTGGTGTCAACAGGGACTGGAGGCAAAGTGTTGTTTCCGTACGACGTACACCAACCAGAGTAGGGCACATAAAGACTAGCGAGCAATGCATCTGTGTGATGAGTTGTGTGTAATATTTGTAGAAAGTAATAAAACTATCGGGAGAAATGAGATATGAAAACCATTTTGCCTCAGGTAGTTTTTAGTCATATTATGAAACTATTAAATTGTTTGCTACGTTGTGTACGTGTGGTGGGGAGAGGTATTTACGTGCACGTGAAACTTCTTGCACCATATTCTTGATGATGAGATATCTTACGATAATAGTTTGCGGGCAGGAAGAGTTTCATTGTGTTTTCTTTACGGTCCACATATACACAATATCTGACAGGAGCGACGGAAAAGACCCAACCCAATACTGACAACTTGTGAGACTGTAGGCTACACAGCAGTAACAGGGCAGAAAGCACCGAATTTTCGTTTATGTGATATATCTGGTTAGACAGACAGACAGCCACCAGGAAAGGGGGACGTTTCGTAGAAAATGCATGTAAACAAGAAAAATGCTAAGACTTTGCTGACCATAAATATTTTATTTTCCCTTTCCCTGACGATAGGTTGTTCGCTCCTGATACTCAACGTTTTCATATTTGCGCTGGTCTACTATCAGAGGGATAAAAGGAGAGCAGAGATAATGAAAAATGCACAGCAACAAAACTCAGATTCCAGTTTATCTAGCAAATACGGGGAACCGCCCGAGCTTCTCAAGTCGAACTCCACGACAGCCACTTCCCTCCACATTTCTACATCCCAAGGACAGCTTCATCCCCTTCAAATTTCCCAGCAGCATTCAACAGATTCCACGGCGTCATGCCACTCCCGTCACGGAGGTCAGCACTCCTACGTTGGAAGCCCAGTATCGGAAGCAACACAAAAACAATTGGCTCAGGCGGCTCAGCAACAGCAGCTCAGTCTCAGTCAACGTGGAATTCTTCTAAATCCTTCTCAAACACATCAGCAACATCTTCATCAGTTTCATCATGGCCAAGGGCATCATCTACCGCCCCAAATGCTGGCGGTAGCAACTTTACCCCGATCGAATGGCGGAATTGGGGGAATCCCGACGAACGCTTCGGGTCTTCCAAAACCACCGCCGCCCCCTCGAAGTTTTGTCAACTTTTCTACGTTACCTCATAACATAAATAGAAGTAATCAGAACCTCTCAAGTAATTTTGACGAACTGAAGGTTTAAACAGGAGTACTAAACAATAGTCATAAAAAACTAAAATTGCCATTGTAAGGGATACTGTGAATACCACAACGCAGAACAAAAAAAATGCTACAAAACTATTTCCACGTTTTATACACACGACGGAAACAACGTAAGAAACGAATAATAGCATATTATATTAAGCCGAGTGCTTAAAATTATATCTACTATATTACAGTATATAAACTATTATTAAATAAATAAAAAATTGGATTACATATGGAATATCTATACCAGAGCTGGGTGTGCACTTTTTATCTCTTTTCAATCAAAATTAATATTATATACAAACATAATTTATAAATCATAATAAACATTACAATGTAATCAATCATCATGCAGAAATTAATTTTAGTGTTTATCCCTTTGAATGTGTTGACAATGTGTATGTACTTGTAACTGTAATTAAATATGCTGAGTATATATCTATATATATCTATATATATGGTGAAAATTCTATATAATGCTTGTTGAATGCTCAAGTGGTTGTTCGAAAATATACTTCTCTATAGGTTATTATGTAGTTAACTTACTTGTTGTTGTACTGTCATTGTTGTTTTTCGGGTTTCTTTAAGGCCGCATGGAGATTTTTGATAAAAAATAAAATGAAAACTTATGTGTAACATTTCCTACGTTTTCTTACTTACGAATGGCGTTCTTTACACCGCCGCTTCTGGTGTCTGTTTTCAAAGAAATTGAAGATGGGGACTTTCATAAAAAATATTCTTGACTTTCCCTCCTTAAAAAAAGAAAATCTGGGCTGGTGTCACGGCTTGGGAAGCTAACCTGATCAAATTCATTGTACTCTTGGTGTTATGGCTGGAATTATCATCACTCGGATTTTTTGAATATTTTTGCGATTTTTGTCGATGCGATGGTCTTGTGCAGCCCAAGTAAAGTTTACCATAAAAAGTGCATTTTCCCCATTGAATAGATAGATACTCGCAGTAGTTTCAGTGGTTGTTTGAAGTTTAGGTTCTTTCCCATGTTGGTTTAGTGTTGTGAAACTAAATTCGTAACTTGCATGATTTTGACGTATCACGGTTTACAAATGTCTATTCTATACCAAATTAGACTTTTTTCTCGTATTACTTCTACAAACTGTAAAGGTATCTTCACATATGCATGCTTCTCACAATATAATATTTCCCGTCATATTTTCCATCATCCATATCCTCCCCTTTTGTGCAACTGGCCGGCGTTACAAAGTTTTTGTTGTATAAATAAATGTCTTCGATGTGATGCGAGTGGGAGAACGAAAAGGCCATAGAGAGTGAATGCTACGGATCAGCTTTATGAATTATTCAAAAAATAGAAGAGGGTTTAGGTTTTATGTGTGGAAATGTTGATTTCCGCTGTAAAACAAATTTTTAGCACAACGTGTTACCTAAAGACTCGAATTCATCACTGCTTCTTTTCCCTTTTCGAAGGTTCCTTCAGATTTTAGCCACATCATATGCACAAATCGACAAATCTGCTTTTATATTACCCATTGCAGCACTGCAGTATAAGAAAATCCTTTTGAGTTTCATTAGCATCCCGTATTTATGTACTACTAAACACATTCATGGAACAAAAGGCCTGATTTGCTTACAGGGGGAAAGATGAAAAAGGAGAGGAAAGTATGTTATTCTAACATTCAATAATGTTTTGCATTTTTCGATTTCATCACCGGCGATTGTTGGTGAAGGATGGTAAGTGCAGAAGTAAAAAGTTTTTGTCCCATGTGACCCGTAACGGGATGTTTTTAGGCTGGTATTATGCGGAGCAACGAAATTTCATCTCTCTGGCGTAAACAGTATCATGTATGCGAGTAAAGTCAAATAGGTAGGTTGGTAGATATAATGAATTGAAATTTCCATCCGTAAACTTATATTCCAGTTCTCCAGTGAATATGAAATAGTATATCTTTGGACGATCCGCTTTTAATTTAGGTAAATGGTATAGGGAGAAGGAGTAACGAACGATCAGCGGTAAATCGTCACCCCATACCCCATATGGTATGATAGCTATAAATAAAGCAAAAGGAAAGAACAAGCCGTTTGCATTCTCGGAATGTACGTCATAGTTTGCAATTCTCATTGAATATAGGTACGTGGTCAATATTTGTTGTTCTGAGCATGGTAGTGACATTAGAAAATTAGTTGGTTAATAAAACATTTTCGTGAGTACCTTTCTGCGAGTGAAGTATTCGAATAGAGGAGGTATATATAATCAACGTTCAAATTCAGATGTTCGACTTAAGAGTAAAGTGGAAATCTAACATACGCTACCGTTTGCTCAATTCTATTTTTATAAAAAGGGACATTTTCTCTCATAGGTCGTTTATATGACTTTGCTGAAGGAAAAATAACATGGCGTGATAAGATCGTGGGCGTTTGTCTATTGTCATTGCGTTGTAATAAAGTAGAACATTCTTTTAATATCACCATTTATTTGTCTACTAATCTAATCGTAAATTTCTATCATTTCCATTTGACAGTTTAACATTTAACAATATATACATATCTTTGTTCTGATATGTCCTTTGCTTTTTTTTTAGATAAACAACCAACTCAAAAAAAACTTAACTAACCTACATTTCTACACCAGACCGTTGATTGTGAAAGTGATAATTTGTTCTATAATCAAGTGACTGCTTTTATAATGTTGAGTGGTTACACTCAACGTGCATATATTTTGAATGTTGACGTTCAACGCTACGTTTCACTCTGTTTCACTTTTGCAAATTACAGTATCACTAAAACAAATAAAAGTTATTCATTAAAAACCAAGGCTTCAGTTACTATTGTTTGGTTTCACTTTCATACAACATTTGCCGTCTGTTGAAGTTGGAAATGAACAACTGTTCTCCCTGAAATGTTCCGGTTGTATAGATCTGCTAACAAATGTAAATAGTTGGTGCAAGCGACTGCGTTTTAATTCATTTTTTAAATGAAGACATTTGACAGATTCTGGAGAAAACGAAGGAGATTCTTTTCTCGAGAGAAGAGAGAATAGTGTACAAATAATCTACATATAAATCTGTTATACGTTTGTAGAAAGAACGAATCCATTGAATCTTGTGTACATCGCCGGCACCAAATTCTATTATGCCCCAAGGTATTCCTTTTACACTTTAGTACGTATAGTACAAAACTGAAGAGATGAAAGTTTGAGAAAATAAGTAGAAATGGAAATATTTAAGAAAGAAAATTAAGATTTTATGGTATGCCTTTCAGACATAATACAATATCATATCGTTTGTTTTCCAAATAAGTACAGTCTACAGATATATTGGACATTAAATTTTAAAGAGAAAAAAATTCATTTGAATGGCACTTCTGCTAAGGAATTATTTTAAACTAGACTCACTTGTAATTTAATCATTAACAATGAGTGCACTCGTTAACTTTTTTATGTTAGTCTGTAGACATCCGTTGGTTCATTCGCAACCGCAAAATTCCATAGAGGAAGAAAGCTTTATTGGTTTTAATTCAAACCTGATGTACAATTACAAAAGTTTGACAAATATGAGTTCAAACCTGCAAGTTCAAAGTTCAAACTTACTTGGTTTTCAGTTTCAGTATGATGCATTCCAAAGGTGTAGCACTCTTTAGGCTAAATTACACAATGTTCCAACTTACGTTCGGGGTAACATGAAAATTGGACGTTTTGTTATTTTAACAGAGTACACATACAAAATAAGCCGAAGTACTATAACACTCTGAGACGATTACTTTGGAATAGAATTCAATCTCACAATGCCCCATGCTTTCTCCAACAGACTTCTTATTATACTCTCTAAACAGTCAATGTATACAAACCGTTGAGAAAAAAACGAACAATCTCAAATCTTATCTGAGGAGTGATACAAAGCAACTATATCTGCCCTTACGCTCGGTAAAGGAAAGTAAAATAGTAATTCAAGAGTCACTGAAAATTATATTAAATTTTACTGTTGTTTTGATCGCTGTCGCTTCACGCAAAACACTTAATCAATAGTTCTGACTGACTTGGCGTTGTGTATTGAGTAAAATGTTATCAACATTGTCATTTTATGAAACGGCTTTTGAGGGAGATAGTATCTTTTGCGTTTTATACTATATTTTAGTGTCATGTCGCACAGGAGGCAAGAAAATGATAAAAAGAAAAGAAGACAGGAGTAGAAATGGCATCAACATTCTTTATCTCTATCTTCCGCCGTCGGCATCAACTCAAGTGCAATGCCTAAAACAAGAGAGACGAATAAAGTTGCACTTAGTGTGTTGGCTTGCCACGTTTTGTAAAAGGTTACGCGTTTATTTGAATTCGTAAAAATAATACAAACTGGGAAACAAGTAAAATAGAAAGAGATACGTTTGGCCTTTCTGGGAACAAGTGGGAAGAAAGGAAGACGAGGAAGATATTTGATCCATCTTTCTTTATGGCCTACCTTGTGTTCATCCATATCTTCTGCTTGAGAAAGAAAAGAGGGGACGAAAACGAAATGAATGTCGTAGATGTGAGTGAAGACAACTCATGCAGTGCAAGGATTAGACAACAAGGACAGGATATAAGAAATGATGGAAAGATGACGAGATGAGATGGATCTCAAAAAATGAAATCTTATATACAAAGGGATTTACTGCCATCACATAACCAACAAACTGCACGATTCTAGGGATTCCAAAGACTATCGCAATGGCACGACTAGGACAAGGGGAAGTAAAAAATGAGAACAAAATTATGAGAAAAAGAAAAGAACTTGTTAGGTTCTCCTTTCTTTCTTCCATTTTTTTTAGCAAATCGTACATATTTGCCTTTCTTTTCTTCAAGTAATCCGAACGAGGTGTACAAAGGGAACGCACACATTTTGCTACTTGCGGGGTACTCAAATAGTGATGCTGTGATAATATATCATTTTTCGCCTCGTGCTTTTCAGTTTTCTCTTTTCTCCCTTTTTATATATAGATCTATCTCTCTGGAGGAGAGACAGACTTTGTGTTTTTCTCTCTCACACACAACCCCCCAGTTTCACAAAAAAAACTTATAAAATATCGATTGGCACCTCCAAACACGTTCCTATCTAACTCAGATAGTTGACAACGTTTTTAGTTATCATGTAGTTAACGTTGTTGCACTGAGAGATAGTGTTTTGTAAGAAGGAAACAATCCCACACACATAAGAACGTGGGATGCGACGCATATTACGAAGACATGTACCAAATGTACACGCGTAAACTCCTATTCTTTTTCCATTTTTAGTTTTGCTTCGTTCCCCATAATCATGCTTTGTATCTTCCATCGTCACGGGATTCCATCCTGCGGTCTTTTCAATATGTCACTGATTCCTCCTATTGGAAGTGCTATTTTGAATACAGCTTCCAACCAAACACCCCAGTGTACCGTAGTTGTGCCAGTAATGATATTTCGACTTTCACATATGGGGAAAATGCATTGTAGCAAGACACTGAAAGCATCACTACAGATAACCAAACAACTGCGGAATGATGATATGAATGAAAGAAGAATGAAAAAGACAATTTTGCATACGGTATGCCCAGCCTATAGCATATGCATATATAATATATCCGCTGTCCGGTTCAAGTACACTTTACTTACTGTGAGCGTAGCTTCTGCGTTAGTTTTTTTTTCTCTGTCGAACCATTTCAATTGATAAAAATACAAGTATATATACCGTCAGCTATGAATCAACCCATGTTTTGATACAGTATTTACAAGAAAAAATTTCCCCATTATATAAGCTCTCACTGTCATTTTTTTAAACGAAGATACCAGCGCGATGCTGCTGAAGGCGTCTTCTTGTGTAACTCCCAATAATTTTTGTTATCCTCCCGCCATTGTCAGCAATTGCAAAGTTTATACGAGAATGGATGCTACACCCGAAAACTTTGATATCAGTGTTGTAAAATAAGTATCTATTAAGGCGTAGAATTATATGCTATTATTGTAAAGTCCACGCGTGCTGCCAGCATCTGTCTCATCTTGTCTGTCATCTTGTCAGATATCATTTCTTTTGAATCGCTCTCTTTCATACATTCCCGCTTAGTTTAAGCACTGATGGTAAACAAATGCTAGAAGCAGTGTAAATAGTAAGCGCTGTTCTTGGCCGTAAGCTGAAACTTTCAAGCAAAATATTTCTGCGTCATGTGTCAAGAGATATTTCAATGTGTGTCATGCTATGCTAACATTTTCCAAGAAGGCCAACTCAAAACAGGGAAAGTGCTGTAAAGTGTACACATTTTAGTGTAATAGCAGACGAAACTGGTCCTTTATTGTTCCTCTTTTTTATGAAAGTTTCCGTTACAACAGCTTAAGATATTCGATCCGATAACTTTCATCGTTTTACATGAGTGAGCACCAAATCTGTTTTCAAATCAGCTGTATTGATGTAATTTCAACATTTACAGCGCCAGTAGAAATTACATCCTTCTTTTGACACAGTTGATCTATGTCCACTTATAGAATAACACGAAAGGAGAGATGAAAAAGAAAATCGTATTTGCAAACATTTCCTTTTCATTCAGTGTTCTTCAGAGAATTCGATCGGAACATCAGTAACAACGTGTAACTTGTGAAAAAAAATATTGACTCGTTTAAGACCATTAGATTTATTTGGAAAGTGAAAGCCGAGATTTTCCTCTTTAGTAGTCTTTAGTCTTAAACCCACTCGTTCAAAGTGGGCTTCTAATTTCAGTTCATACTTCACGTAATACGGCGTGGGCGTAATGTTGTAAACATCAACGTGTGCGAACAGTAAATAATGGAACTAAACTGATTTTGTCCTTCACTGTCTTTTGGAATGACAACGTTTCACATAATGTTTATGAGCGCAACACCTACACATCCAATGTTCCCTTAGGTAATTGTTTAGCTAATGAAAAACTAATGGTTTGTTTCATGTTTGTTTTCCTTTATAAAATAACATTATGCAAGGGAATTGCATCATACGTATTTAGTGTTCTCCCCAAATCCATCTTGAACTTATACCGAATTCTCGCAATTGAGTAGCATATTTATTTTGCTAACTGATTAATTTTTCTTGCTAACATTAATTGGAGAAAATACGTAGTGTGTTCCCGTTCCCGTACTGTACCCGTGTACTGTGCATGATATTAACAAGAACGGATATTTTGTAAATCTGTTTTTCCAATCGTTGAAGTTATAAATGTAGCGCAGGTGTACATATTTTTGAGGATACATTCAAAAATATAAGAACTGCAGGGATCAACCAGGGCCTTGAGTCAAAACTTAGGATTTAGGCAATTTAAAAAAAATCCCACCCAGTTTAATGCAAAACATGGGCATAGGAAAATATTTGGGCAAAAGCCCCATTTCCCAGTCCCAAATCCTAAAGTAACGAATCGTGCCTAAAACCACCCAAATTTCGATTCAAGACTTATTTTTTGCCTAAGCCCATTCCCAATCTATGTGTTAAACTTAGGACTGC
>JAHZNE010005952.1:0-12106 GCA_027744055.1 Callyntrura sp. NNG-2020
TTTGATGATATGAGAAGCACAATATTGTGACTCTTCAACAATTGTTTCCAATATCTTCAACTTTACCTAAACTATTTAGAAAATAACTATTTCCTACATACAGCATATATTTTTTGCACAGGTCAGTATTTGAAGTGGCCAAATAAAAAAGCCCTCTGCCATTCACCTACACACAAATAGTAGGTACATTTGTTATACATTATGCAGTTCTGGATGTAAGTAGATACTACCCTAACAAAACATAACTGATACAGTAAACCAACTGACTCAGTCAGTATGTATGTATATTGATAGGATTACAATTTAAAATACTGCTAGCCTCATTTTTGTGTACTATCAAGAAAAAGTATTACTTTAGAATGTCCGATGGCTGTCCTCTTAAAAGAAGAATTGGTATGACAGCAGAAAAAAAGAGATCCTGACTTGGCCAAAACTGACTAGTCTACTACATCGTGCGTGGGTTTCCACTTTCAAGAGATAGAGATGAAGGAGAGTTGGTGGAGAGTCAATCTATGTGCTATTCTCGAGAGAAGCGGCGAAAAGAATGTTAGTAATAATAGCATTTCCACTTGAATGCAACTTGCCCAGATTCGCATTATGATTTCCATTTATTCATGCCACATTAGAATCCGCCTCTGTCAGGCCTGGCTACATGTTTAATACACACAACAATGAATTTCAATACTATCGAACAATATGAGAATGATAAAGCTATACACTTCAACTTTCCTACTGCTTAATGCATTCTTGCTATATATTTTTTATTATCCCCTTACGCAAAAATGATACATCCCAACCAAGAAATCTACAATCAAAGATATGGGAGCGTACAGGGAAAGGATAATTCCAGTTGTACGACACCTTCTCAGGATGCCCCATACAGATAAAAACGAAACTGAACTGAATCGACATCTTTGCCATTTATCTATTATTACCCTATAATGGGCTTCATCTTTGGCTGATGACCACGTCTACCTACATCCCATTCTATCATCGCATTGAACAGTGATGGTGGTGAACCTAATGCGGTACATATATCGGGACTTTCGTAAGAACATGATGGGCATGCCGTAAGCTTAAATTGCTCATTCTGGTCATCTATTGCTTTATATAATAATAATTGATGTAATGATCGTAGTACTTTCACTTTTATCAAACTTGGATATGGCATTGGGACCATATTCTTGTCATAAATGCAAAGACGGTCAGTTGACTAAGTGCATTAAGTACTGTATTCTATTTGTAAGCCCCATTCTAATAGTTTGTATACTTATGATGACTGAAATAAAACAGAAATTCTATAAATATATACAAGTCCAACTCTGGTCGAGAGTTTAGAGACCAATAAATCAAGTTATCTCCATAATAAATTTATGAAAATGGAAATGTGTTGACGCAAAAGTGTACTTAATCAAGATATAAATCATTTGAAATGTGTATTACAAAACGCCATCTTCAGTACAGTGCTTACTTCATGACGCCGCTCTTCTGCTGCGAGAAAGTGCAAAGTCGAGAATGATGAAACACAACGTAGACAAATAGGAAGATCATCATCAGCAGATGGTACAAGTCTGGAATCCTGTGGAAATATAAAACAATGCATATTTATGCATCACATGTACAAAAATCAACTAGACATATCCAACTTAACAAGGCACTCATCACACAACTTTAAGTCGAAATTGGCAAAACCGCTAGGAAAATTGTGCATGTGAGCAGAATGCGTAAAGAGGGGAAAGCTTCAAATTGGCAACAAAACCAATTTGCATACTATCCTGTAAAATCCTTTTAAATAGTCCATTTATACTAACATATAAGGAAATGTATAAGGAGTGTTTTAAAAATATGGAACGTGCATGACACTTACATATTGACGTCTCCGCTGTCCCCTTCAAAGTACGGTCTAAAGGGCCAAAAGATGAGGACAGAATAGGTCAAGAACATGAGCGTGATGATGGTTGCTTTCACCATGTAGTACAACTTCAGAAAAGCAGCCAACGAGACCATGCATAAGACCCAAGAGTACACCACATAATGGGGGCTATCCCGACACTGATCTGAACTGTTCTGTGAAGTCGAGGCATCCTGTCTGCCAGTTTCACTTCCACCAGCTGCTTTATTCAACGGGCCAGACCCAACAGTGCGGTGTTCTTGCTGGTGATGATAATTATATTCATCCAGTTTATTGTCTTCTTTAAAGTTATTCGGGGCTGCTGTTAAGTCAAAAGATGACCCGGTAGTCGGTTCATCCACACGACGTTCAGCAACAGGAACGTCGTCACTAATTTTGGAGTACGTTGTCCAATCCCCACCGTCGTAAGTTTTTCTTTGAACATACATTCCACTACCGCCTAAGTCGTCTTCATTGCTATAAATACTAGTAGTTCCCAACTGATCAAAGCTGATCTTATGTCTAGCTCGTCCTGAAGTATAAAAAGATGAAGATGAGTGTCGAGAGCTGTAGGCCCCAACAACACTATCTTCATCGTCTTCAGTGCCTAAATTGTACATAGCGGGCTCACGCGCAAACTTATCACTAGCAGAGTTTATTTTTACTTTATTACTATTACTATTATTATCATCAACATTATCTTCCTGATGAGTCTCTCTATTATTATTACTAATGTCATTATTATTCCTACTACTGTAATCGTTATTACCGTTGTTGTACCGTGAGAATGTCTTTGTTGTGAAAGAGTCACTTGTTACCACTCCATTTCTACGTTTCCTATTATTACTATGAGCTAATATCACAAGGTCATCGTTATCATTAACATAATCATCAACTTTTGGCACTAATACTGCTGATTCCACCAACGACGGGTAAGACGACAACGGTGGTGGAGGAGAGGAAGAAAAGGAAGAAACCAGTGGGCTAAATTCACCGGGTCCATTTACTTTATGAGATGCGGAACCCTGTCCATGTTCCGTCTTGCTGTCGAAAAGGGCGGTACTCCTACGAGGAGTGGTGGATTTCATTAAAGTTTCATAGTAATTTTCTTTCATATATTTACGGTTATTGAAATTATTGTTGATAAAATTAAAACTGTCATCAACACTGCCACTGCTGCCGCTTCCTTCAGTTCTAAATGCAGCCGCTTTCCTTCTCCTCTCCGTAAACGTCTCGTTGTAATTGTTATTGCTTTCTGAGTTTACCCAACTAGGACGTTTAAATGAAGCAGAATCAGAGTAAGGGAGGGGACTCGGACTAGAATAACGGTTTATTTCTTCCCCGTTTTTCCTGTAGCCACCACCGGTGGTATGACGATAAGGATGGATGGAATTTCTATTGTAATTATTATTACTATCATTATTATTATTATAGGTGAGAGTTGGTTCAGAATGAGCTCGTTTGGAGCGGCGAGACTTCTTTTGTAGTTGGGGAAATGCTTGGAAAATTTCTCCAAAGTTAGGTAACACAGAGGTAGGGGGCTGTGCTTCTAAGGAAAAAAATAATGAGTCTGTTGCTGCTCCGCGTAATGACGATGGGGATGATGATTCAGGAACAGCTGAAGCAGTAGTATCATCCGCCGTAGAGCTTAAGACCGTATTCATCTCTGTGTCACGCAACCTTTCCAACTTCACCAGCCTATTATCCACAGTCTTGCTTGCAACGCTCTTTGTAACTTTTTTTGATGAAGATGGCTTATTATTTGTTCTCCGGTGCCTTGTACCATGCCCAATCATCGGCTCAGTAGAAGCCGCCGTCAAGCTTTTTTCTCTTTCTGCAACAACTTGTTCTTTCTTTGTTTTTACAGCAAAGCTTTTCTTTGAAGCGTTTATCTTCATAAACTTAAGACTTGCGGTGGTGGTGGTGGCGACGGCGGCAGTGGGGTTAACAGTTCTTGATCTTGTTGTTTCACTTTCTTTCCTTCCAGCTTGTTTCAACATCCCTAAGGTATCATCATCATATCTCTCACTCAGCTGCTCTTCCCCGTCGCTCCATAAAGCATTCTTTTGCTTGCTCGTCTTGTTCTCCTCGATGCTCCTACCCTTCACCACGACGATCAGCTCACTGCTACTATTACCATTACTCCTGATGTTGCTAACTTTTTCCAGGTCAAAGACTTGTATTTCTCTTTTTTGTGTTCCCACTTGATTTGTGTGTTTCTTTCCCTTGAAAAAACTGCTGAAGCGGTGATAGTTCTTTCTCTTTCTCGACGTACTATGCTGCGCCGCTCGGTGTAGCTGCTGCTTTTGAGGAGTGTCGGGGAAATGCAAGAAGGATGACGAAATAAAGGATGTAACATCATCTTGGTTATTTATGATCTTGTTGGAGCTCTGGGGAACACTAGAGTCGAGAATTTTTTGTACTGTCTCCATTCTTCTTACAGTTGTCATTGATTCTCCTTCGATAATGCTTCTTTGTATCCTAAAACTTGTTCTAATGTTTTCTCTTGCTGCTCCAGTTTCCCTTTCGTTACTACCTCCTCTTCCTTCTGCGCTCACATAAGTGCTGCTATCACCACTCCCTACGGTTGATGTTGACCTTTTCTCCCGCAATAACTGGTTCGCTTCATCTACATGCACAAAAAACAAAAATAATGATATTAAGTCCTCGGTTTAAAAAATACCACCCCATTAAAATACATTAAAAATGGTCACGTATAGCTCGTTTAAAAGGATAAATAGGACATTGGAGGGAGCTAGGAAGCATACAAAAGCGTACCCTCTACTACTACTACTACCTAATCGTCTTTGAACCAATTTTTGTCCTTTGGTAAGGGTAAGTATACGCTTGTAGTTTTACAAGTGTTTGTTTAATTCTTGGTAGTGTACATGTGGTACGACACTGTTATGTTTACCAACACCGGTACTGTGAACCAACAATAATAATAACAAAGCAAATCTGTTTTGTTTTTAAAGCGTTGGCATTCCACTGCGCGCAGTAATCGCAGCCTCCAGCAAACAAAAGCCATCAAATAAATAAAAATGCACCTAAATTTTTTCTTAAGTATCGTTTACGTCCGTTGGGCCGTACTCACGCACCCTGCAATCCTTGTCATCATCCTCCCCCATGACTTGCAACAAACACCAAAAAAATATATTCCTCGTATTGGTCATAGTCATTATGCCTATACCGCCCTACTACACAAAGGGATAGAAACTGGGGAAAAGAAAACGGGGATTCGTTTCTACACAATAAAACTACTTACACTTGTAATAGGAAGTAAAGTGCCGACAAAACTTTTTAAGGGATTTCCAACTTCCCATATGGTTGGCTGCTACTCTTGATGAAACAAAAACGCGTGTTATCTCTTTTTAGTCTCCAGCTACGAGTTGGTTCTGTTCTTGTAACAACAACTATCATCGTCGAACATAGCTTTATACACACTTTACTTTGTTTGTTTTCATGTTTCGTACAATATTTCAATTGCCTTTGTAGTGTCTCGACGCGCAGCGGGTCGCAGAAATACTCACTAAACCGTATGTAGTATTATGTGGTACTGATCATATAAATGCCCGAACAAACAAAAAGTAAGTACGTTCCAACCAAACTCACACCAATATTACATCTCTAATATTAACAACATCGCATATCTGCAATAACTGTGACTGACTCTTTCATATAAGTACATAGATAAACTGGAACTACCAAGAACCACAAGTTGAACGTTACTAACAATAAGGTACATGTGTAACAGCAGAGACAAAAAAGGGAGAGAAAGTTGGCGGAATTATCCCTCTATGTATCTCTCTTCTTTGGTCTAATAATAGTAGTAGCCATAACTGATATTGATATAAAAGAAAAGCCTTGCAGTTTCCAGCAGCAGGCCATACAAATTTGTTGGTTAAAAAAAGTCTCGAGAGACAATCTCCTATTAGTATTACATATCTTTATCTTTCCTAACACCAAAGTACCTTCAACAACAAGAAACCAAGGGAAGGGTTCAAGTACGCCGAATTGTACACAGATGCCTAAATAATAAGTATTTATTGTAGTTCTCTTTGCCAATAATGTATTTCTGACTAATATCAGCTCATTTACAGAAGGGACCAAAAGAGAAAAAAGAGTTTCTTTCGCTCTGATATTCTTATTTAAGGAATGTTAAGCCAGCCGGAGAGAGAGAGAGAGAGAGAGAGAGAGAGAGAGAGAGAACAGAGAAACGTCTTTATGACTACAAATGACGGCGTTGGGAATCCTATAGAAAGTACCAGTAAGAAAGCGAAGGGGAGATGGAGAAAGAAAGTGAAAGGGGAAGAAAGCGAGGACACATGAGACTCCGGCTCGTCCCTTTTCCATTTATTAACACTTTTTCCTTGTTGAGATCCAATAGCATGCATTATTTTAACAAAGAAACACCATTCCAATTCTAACATCGATGCGATACTCGTATATTCTACTCCAATACACATCCCCAGCTGCATGGTTGCTTACCAAGTATTCTTGGAACAATGCCTGCACTAAAAATTGTGAAGAATGTGCATCCTCTGCTCAGATATTTATTTTTGTTTTAATGCGCCCGATATTATCAAAAAAAATTCCCTCGAATCTTCAAACTAATGATTTACGATTCGTGCGTGCCATATCTGTATTTGCATACCATTACATGAAAAATGACTGAACGTAAATACTGCCATTACGTGCGGAAAGTTGAAAGAAAAGCTAAAATGGAAAATTGCATCTTGTACATTCATTAACTACATTTCCAATGCCCATAAACCTAGATAGTCTTGTCCATGTTCATTTGTATTTTAACAATGTATTCGCATTATACTACTCTTTATATCATTAGCATTTACCGCCACTTTCTCCGCTTTCGCTTTATTCAACCACTAACCTACAATGAATACTTCCTTGATAGGGAAATTGTGCCTTCCTTGTTCAGTTTACGTCGTCATACTGCCACCACTTTACAAAGTTATTCAAGGCAGGATCTTCGTTTTCTTCCACATTTGCCAAATTAGCAGCCCATATGTATCCTGCACACTAATAATTCTTAGGAGCTGTTGCGGCACTTCTCTTAATTCCACAATGCCGCTAGTATAGATACGAAGATATACACAGTCGGGCGAGTCGGGTACGGACTAGCCCGGTACAATATCTCAAAGGAGGAAAAAGAAGGCAGAGAGGCAGATCTTTAAGCAGTGACTCCATTTGTGGTCCCTTATATAACTACTATGCATTATGGTGACGATCGTCGTAAGTGTAAGTAAGCTTCAAGCAAAGTTGCTCTCGTAATATAATCCTGAAGTTTTTCCTTTGACACTAACATCTACAACTCTTGTTATCTCCTTTGCTGTATACCCAATAAAAAAATAAAAGTTTTCTCTACGACGGTTTCAGAAGATTTTTGTGAACAAGAACAAAGGCCCTTGCTTTGCTCTTCTTTACGTTTTCTTTCCTCATCTATGCCCCTCTCACTTTCTTTCTTGTGCTAACATCAAACAAGAAGGCGAATACAATAAGATAATGCAATAAGGATGAACACTAAAGAGAAAAGAATATATAAAGAGATAGAGTCGTTTTTCTCCTTAAAAATATTTGAGAGGGGAACTCTCTCTCTCTCTCTCTCAAGAATTTTTATATTTCTCAACAAAACTAATTACGTAAAGCACTGACTGGGTTGCCTACAATACCTAGTAACACCAAAAGAAGCGTCCCGTCTCCGTTGAAGTGAAGCAAACTCATACGTGCGGCGGTATAAGCTTTTAGTACAAACAAAATTCAACTCCCGAATTTTTCTGCAATCCGCAGCATTTTGGAAAGATGTCAGCCCAGTAATTTGCATATTTTCTTTTACAGTCTTGGTTGTCGCGGCTTCACCGCGGTTAAAATAGGACACGTGGTAAAATGCAGCGTTTCTTCCTTAATTTAAAAAAGGAACAGAAGTGAGCATCATTACCACCGCACAGTTTGCCTTGTGGAAAGACGGCTGTTCTTTCAATTCCACTTACTTCTCTCCACCTCTCTGACTCCGAAGTGCTACTTTGTCAGAAGGGTTACAGAGAGTCATTCGAACCATTCGTAAAAGTACTAATACACTCTGCCACACACTTCGCTGTAATGCTACTTGAATGAATTCCGGAAACGTGTTCTTTTATCGTCCCTAAGTTGTCACATCGAGTTACGTTTAAGCACGGCTATAATAGGATGAAATTGGATTGTCCAGTGAAAAAACGCAGTGGTGAATAGGGTAAAATACAAACGACTACACGTTTTACTTTTTGATGCTGCATTTTCCTTTTTTTTCCTATTCCCCAGATTTTCTACTTTTTCGAAAACGACACTTCGTTAGATATTCCCCTTACGATTTCTTCTGGTCCCTAGGACCGTTTTCTCAGAATACGTGCTTTCATATGTAGCGTATAATGATGTTAGCAATTACAAAAAAGGAAGCAAAGAAAGCACGCAAAAGAGAATATTCTGAGTGATCACTACAATTTATTACTGACGGATGGTAATACATTAGTCACATTAAGCTTGATCTATGCTCATAGTAATAAGTACTGCTCTTATAGTTATACTCTCAAGAAATGTAGTCTCGGCCTAACATTAAAAAATATTATGTGCTCGTAGCTTTCATTCGTTCATTCAGTCAGCCAGAAAAGTCCAAAGAGCTTACACAGAAGCCGGTAATGTTTTCTCTTTTTATGTGCGTTCTTTCCATTCCATCTTGTTCTGACTTTTTTCACTCGGCCCTTTCTCTCCCTGAGTGAAAGAAGGGTTCTTGTGTTTTCCTCAGCTGTCCTTCCCCGTTGCACATAGTAAACAAGCAAGAGAAAAATCCTTTGGTTTTCATTCTCAAACTTTATTACATGGTGCCCCAGTACGGCAGGTTTTCTCCTCCAAATGAGCGTGTGAACGTTCAAAAATGCGTGTTTAAGAAGAAATAATATGGAAATACATGAGAAGATTACAGTCAAACGCTTGCTTTTACTGACGGCTTTATAGTCATATCACGACGCACGGCCGGTATGAAAGGTGGCGGTATGCAGTAGTATACCAAAGTAAAATGAGGATTATCTAAGAAAAGTCAAAACGGCAACCCATATCTTTTTGTTTGTTGTTGCGCGAGCGGAATTCAGGCCAGTTGATGAGGGTTATAAATAACTTAGTTGGTAGAAATGAGAATTCCTAGTTTGATCAACAACTTTCTCTCGTATCAGTCACCAGGTCAAATACATTTTTGCTACTTTTTTATTCTGTTGGTTGTATTCGTCGCTGTTTTGATGTCCTGTTTTTACGAATCTCCTCTCGTTACGTTTCAAATGGGGTATGATGTATACTGATGGCACTGTCTATCCAGTTACTACACGACATATCTTATACACTGCGCAAATGAAACGCTACTTATAGGGTTTTTCTGATGGTACCTTTAATAATTTTTCAGTACACGCCACATATTCGACCTCGTACAGCGTACTGCTTTCTGTTGGTATGTTTATATTTATTTTTCGGATAATCGGCAGATTATTCAGTATGAAAGCCACCAAAATGAGAAAATGCAATAACGACTACACTGAGCCGCGAATGGGCATCCTTTTTTCGGTAGCAATTGGCTTAAACGTGACACGTTCTACAAATATTGTTGGTTGCCCGTGCACACATCTGCCGCGCCATTTCCTTTACACAGGTTTCCTCCGTATGACCCGACAAAACTGCACCATCTCTTTGTTTCATTAACGTTAGTGTCTATCACTGCATGCTTCTGTGGCGAAATGTACTTGCAATAATGAAATGGATTTAATATAGTAGATACTACACGTATCATGAAGTTTAAGTATTATGTTTGCACTCCAGCAACTTTCTCCTTTCAGCGTGAACCTCATTTTGTGGTGACGACCATTTTAAAACTGTATGATTTAACTTCAAACGAAACCGCAAAGATTGCGTATAACGTTGCCTCGTGTATGTAGGCACGTTGAAACACTAAAGGATGAGCTGTGAAGCTTTCACCCATTTGCATTTACAGCATTGAGTTATGGAGAAAATATAAATTGCCACGGTAGAGGAATATGAATGGTTACACAAATTAATGAAGATAGCTACTATCGGCGTTAAGTGCTTAGCAAACAACATCTGCGTGGTTCATTTCGATATTATCTTTCTTGTCGACCTACTTACAACGTTCACAGATACCATCTCTGGAACCGAAGAAGAGAGCGTTGTAGAGTCTAAACTTGGTTGAAGAAATGAAAGCAATTCCAAACAAATAAGCATAACGCGAGGCAACACAAGGTATTGGGAAAAGGCCATTTTAGTTAAATACACACGTACTGGTCAAGTATCTGGTGAAAGAGGTACATCATAGGAGAGGTGCAAATGGTGCGTGTTTCGTTACGTCAACAAAATATAAAAAATTTCTTGTGCCAATTTCCTTTCCTAACCAAAAATAATCTCCCATAAACCTTGCTCTTGATGCTCATGTGTGCACTATATGAGATCTCTTCTATTTTACTTACCGTTTTCAGCATCCTCCACAGTTGAAGCTGACGATGATGACGTGAATGTGGAGGATTCATACGGAAATGACTGAAGATCCGTTGCTCCTGATGAAAGAGAGCTTCTAGTCGAATGCCCTGAATCATCTAGTTCAATGTTATTCCCAACAACGACATCATCATCAAGATTTGTCCGGGTTCCCAGCTCCATGCCTGCGCCATTAATCCCTCTAATATTGCCGGGTGCTATAACACCCGTCCCGTCTAGCTGTTGTTGGCGAGTTTGTACACTGAAGTCCCGATCAAAGCTCAACTGAAGAGAAAAAGGGAAAATATACAAATACGAGGAAATGTTCGATGTGATCATCATCTTGAGATTAGTGAGTACGCGACGTACACACATGTCGACATTATACGTAGGTATTCGTTTTAAAACATCATGTATTGATCTTGAGACTTCTCGTACTTTCTCTGTGTGCCTTTTGTAATATAAAATATTGCGGTATTAAATTTTAGCTCAACATAAAATTACATTCAATGAGTTTGGGGAGGAGGCTTCGATGGTTGGCACAAAAGCACTCGCAAACGGAATGAGGTTTTTGTCTTCGTCATCATCATTAGCAGCAAATCTTTAAAAAGGAGCATAGATCTTTGGGAAAACGGAAATTTGACGCATTCCATTAAATTTCACTCGCAATTTAACAAAATTTATTGGCAATGGAAAGGCATAGTCTGGGAAAATGGTTTGGTATACATGTGTCGATATAGTATACACACGTCATATATTTTATTTACAGCACAGCCACTCTAGGTTTTGTGGACACATGTTCCCTCCCTCCTGTACACTTGCCCCTTTTAACTCTGGATATATTTCTATCATGTAAGTTTAGGCTGTTTCAAAAATATCCCATTGTTCAATGTAGAATGGTTAACGGTTAACGTGTTACGCGGAAATATTTTCTCCAATGATATGAAAGCACTCTTGAGTCGATCGATTGGAACTAGAGACAATAAAAATTTATTTATTGCGGAGAAACAGTACTTACAATGGTTAGTCCCGTGGCCAAAGCAATAGTGGCAATGACAAAGACAACGAAGATGCTTCGGTCCTTCCAACATGAGCTGAATGTATCTGACCATCGAATCAGCTTTTCAGGCAGAACAGGAAACTCATTAGCCATTACGACGATGAGACAGCACGTTAGGATAACGGTCGCCACTGTCAACGTGGCAATCGTAATGGCCGCACTGTGTAGGATAAAGAAAATTTCATAGTGCATTAGACATTTGCACATCAGCAATCCACATAAAAATCAATTGACTAGAAACTGAAGCACAAAGTAACAAAAAGTGTTTGCACTTTAAACCAATAAGCTTTACTGAAGTGTCCAGAAGTAAAAAAGACGTTTAATTGGTCTGGAAAGGTACGTCAAATTTTACCACAATGACTCCGATGACATCTAATGCATGTGTATAATATAGTTGTCACGTTTTGTAATAGTCATATCAAGTATTTATAAAAAACAAACAGGCTATATTCATCATAGCAAAAAACAATACCATTTAATTAAATGAGGTAAGTTATTTTTATCGATTAAAACAGCATTTATGTATTTAAGGGTCGTATACACAATTCGTAGTTAAACCTTAAGCCGGGGTTACGTCATTTACGTTAACATGGCGCTAAACCAGGTTTACGGTTAAACCTGCTTAAAACCTG
>JAHZNE010005953.1:0-48303 GCA_027744055.1 Callyntrura sp. NNG-2020
GGCATTTTATCGTAGGGCATTCTATCTTTCGGCATTAAAAAATAGGGCATTTTATTTTATGTCTTCTATCGGTACACCGTATTAAGCTGCCTGTGTCAATGGATACTTTCCTGAGAACGTCACTTCAGTAAATGCCATCTTGATTGCATTTTTTTTGAATGTGTTTATACAAATATGGTAGTAAACTTAAGTATTGCGACACAGGGAGGAAGCAGATTACGTCAGGTACAAAATGGGCTGCTTTGTGAGTGTCACAAAAGGGTAAAACTTGAAACATTCATTATTAGAAATATGACTGCGTTATTGCGTATTAAAGAGGGGGGATGCGAGAGGATAATCTTTTTGAAGTTGCCATTCGGGTACGATGTTTAGATCCACCAGGTTCTAATTGTGAGTGTAATCATTGGTAGGGGGATATGTATATGAATGGATATTTGGAGAAAGTCTTTATAGGAAACATGCTTGTTTAGCTAGTTCACCTCCACCCAAAATAAAGTTAAGTCTTGTAATAAACCCGACGTAAGCGTTATTTCACTACTGGGAACGTAATAGAAGGATTAATTCCTTTCTGTGAAGAAAATTAATTTATTTTTACATCGAGTGCTGTAAGGTGGACCCATTTTGGAGGCAACTTCACTTGTAGAATAGGAGACTAGTAGGTAAAATGAGGACTTAAGACGGGCTGTCCTATAAATTCGGCATTATCCATTGTGTGTGTAGCCGTTCAGTAGGCAATTTACATTTTCAGAATGTAATTAAGAAAAAGTGTCTGTTATCCTGCAACGTTGGAATATGATAGGACAGGTTATTATTTTTCTTCCCTATTATTAGTTTCGTGTTGTCCTGCTGTGCAAGCGAAAAATTCAAATTGTACAAGCACATATAATCCAGCTGCGTGTGAGCCCACCATATGTAATAATAATAAATCAGTATAGTATATATGTATATATTTGATGATGGGCTGCAAGTGTTGTGCTGATTTTTCTCTCATTTTCCCCATTGTAATTTCCATTGCTCCCAACAGGGAAACGACCCTAATGGAGAGACGGCAAACCCCCTTTTTTGTCTCTTTTTGCGAATACAAGACGAAATGAAACGCCTGATTTTTGTTGCTGCTCTGTTGTTTTATTGTGCAGCCAGTGCAGCATTGTATTCAGAGGGAAAGGCATTCAGCCCAATAATAATCCATTTATATTAGTATTCTTGGCAGCTGAGCCAGATAAAAGTGACAATTGCATCTATCAAGTGTCAAAAACTAAAAAAAAATGTGTTGTTTTTGGTAAAAACATTAAGGAAATGTCGGTTCACGCGAAGTAGTACGTGCCATCATCGTCCTAATCACATTGTATACATTATTTTCAACATTCCTGTCGAATGTCGATGGGAAATGAAAACGGTGATTATTCAAGGCGACCATTTTTCTTCTCTGTTGCTGGGGGATAATGATGTCGTCTTTACGACGTGAAAGCAATTCACTTTATGACAACTTTTCATAATAACGAAAGACATGGCATTACACCTATTATTCCCACGTTTTTTATACGCCGTTGTAGCTTTGACGTCTTAAGTCGGCTGTGTATACATTACTTTTGCTGGTCTGTCAAGAAATTGTGTGTATTTTATTGTCAACTCAATAACGATGTCAACGAGAGATGCGAACCTAATCTGGGAATTATAGACTGCGGGACCAAAGGGATGGGGGGAACAAATTCCTCTGGAATCTGTAATATTACGTTATAGAGAGCCTATTATCCTCTGCTCGTTTTCCCCTCTGCAACCTACGCAGGGAAATGTTCGACAAAGGGAAACACTGATTGCAGTGTACTGATTGTATTCGAGTTATTGTAAGTAGCTGCTGAAGGGATTTGGTTGGAGAGAGATGAAAGAGCACTCAAAGGACAATCATACAACAGAAAATGGAAAGATCTTGAAAGATTGGACTGGCTAAAGATTTACATGAGTGAATCAATATTTTGCTCAGAAATCAACAATAAAACTTGTTTGCAGTTGAGACGAGATAACATGAATGTGTTGCAAGTACAAATTGTCCATACATGACACGCCACACTATTGTGTTGTTTATTACGTTCTGCAAAAATAGGGTTCGACTATCTTTTTAAAAAGTTTGCTTCATTGCATTATTGTGATTGAACTTGAGTCATCTTAAAAATGTGTTCATTTCAAAGAAAACCAAAATTCTTGGTACAAGTATGACAAATATATACGAACAATAAATTTTTGTTACGTTAGTAATGTCAAATATTGGAAGAAAAACAGAAATGATTAAAAAACGACAAGAAATAATTGTTCACACGCACACGCACGCATACACACAAAAATATAGGAATATACTTAACCACACAAATATCTTCATCGATAAAATGCCTTTCTGATTTAATTTTTTGCAACAACTGCAAGTACCAATATATAAAAAATTTCTACACACACACACACATACATACGCATATACATACAAAGTGAAACAAACCAACTGACAATAAGAATTGATACACATTGCATTGTGAATACAATGAAGCAACAAAATAGGTGTCAAAATTTGACAAACATTTAGATGCACACATATTTAAATTGACGGTAAACCAACAATTTTCACAAACACGATATGTTTAAAGTATTACAGTGCTTTACTACAGAGTTGACAAAACAATTTAGGAAATAATAGACTTTTACGAGACTTTGTGCAACAGTTGTGCACTGTGCATGCACTCGCTTCGTGAAATAGAGAATAATAGTGAGATATAGCAACAATTTCATTGTTTAGCTATAATTGTTGTAAAAATAATATGAACAATTTTTCTGTAATAATTTCGGTGTTTTATTGTGTGCAATGTTGGACGTTTTAAAGAGAGAGAGAGAGAGAGAAATGTGTCGGTTCACCGTGTATCTCGAGAGTAAATGTATAGATATAGCTTTAATGGTACAGTTGCTTACGAAAGGTGGAATTTGATGATATTTTGTTGAAAGTTGAGCTCCGCAGTGCTTAAAGTCATTATTGCTATCACCTGAATAGATTTTCCCTAGCCTGGTCTCTCCAACTTAGCTCAGGATGCGAAAGCGGAGAAAATGAGATTTGAACCAATCGTATTTCCGGAGAATGACAACTTCCTTGTCGTTTTCTCTCTACGCAGCAATATTTTTCATTAACTAGTTTTGCTACCACTACTCTGCTGTAGTGTGTGCTGGTGCATGTAAAATTTCAAAGTCAAAAGCAAAGGAAAAGGAAACGATGGCTACGAATATGCTCATTCAACCTGTCGTAGCGCGTGAAAAACCACTCCTAAATTTAATGGATGAGCCCTCTATGTGTGTGTACTTTAGAAAGTAAAATTTATCATCCATCCATCCACTCATGATCATACGTTTACCCCCTACCAACACCCTTAAAACTATGCTAATATTTCGAGGAACTCAAAAAAAATGCGAGAATTTTCAAATCCGCAGAACTATTATTAAGTATTTGGGTTTCGAATGATAGAAGTGTACATGGTTATGCAAAAAGAAAAAAGTTTTATAGAATGGGCAATAGTGAGAATACTAATAATAGCGCATCTTCTCAAAGAAATAAATGAGCTCTTCTTCTTCTTATTCTTAAACCAATTTCTGTAGGGGACGCACAGTTGATTCACTATTATTTAGAGGATATGTCCATATTTGTCCTATACTTCTATACGTACATATACAGATGTGCTACCTCCTTGACGAAAAACATTTAATAGATAAATGATGTACATAAGGAATACAAATGGTGTTATCACGGCTACGTATACGCCAAGTTATATAAGTGAACGTGTTTGTGCACTGCTAATTATATGAAGTTGAGTAAATAGAGGAATACACATGTATATATATCTACGACAATAAAAAGTCGAGTGAGTAAACATATGTATGACCTGATCATACACAAAATATGCAAACACACGTAGTAGTCAACGTGAGTTATGAGAATTAATATTCAAAATGGATTGATAGTTCGTGCCAAGAGTTTGCTTGTTGGAGCAGCGTCTCTGTGGATCTCTGGATTTTTTCCTCGGATCTTCTCAGGCAACAACGTATGCAAGGTACTTTGGATTCTTGGGGCTTGGATCTGTTTCAAAAGCTTAGCAACGGAGAGAGGGAGACCTAGAGGGAGAAAGTGAAAGATGGAAAGAAAAAGAGAAAATATTCCTTCTTATTTTCCTATTGCCGTTGCTCGTAGATACACATCATCAGAGAAACCCCTCTATCCATCTATACAAAAGTCCTTGTTTATTACTGTAAGTGACGGGGAATTGCAACATGCGGGGACCACCAGTACTACAACTATCGTTATATTTTTAGCACCAGTTTTTTCAGCTTTTCTCTCTCTTCATACGTCGGGTTTCTAAACAGAAATGCCTAAGTTGCTCACTTTCCCTGCTGACTCTAGTAGTTCCTCTTGAAAGTACAAAAAGCAGAGCGTCACATTAGGCTTTGTCGCTGTTAAAATAAGGACTCTTTACATGAAGCCTACTACACACATTGAGCAACACGCCATTACTCGGTTTTTATTCCAAAGCTTGCTTGCGTGATTCACACTAACCTTTGCCCTGCTATCTGCCATCTACCACTACTCTGGAGCGAGAGATAAAAAAATGTACACATTATTTTACAAACATTTACTGTGAGATCGGGGGAAAGTAAACATCGTTAGAGAATCAGCCTTCTATGTACTTTACACTCTCTGTACTGTTGACTGATTGTAACTGGGCCGGGATTGCTAGTCACGCCTCTAGGATGTATACGCTTTTGTGAAAGCGACTGTATTTGCGGAGAGTTCAGGGAGAAAGGGCATTTTCATGGAAGGAAAATAAAAATAATAAACTTTGTCAATTATATGTATTATTGAAATGCTAGATGATATAACAATTTGTTATATCTATCACACTTACTGTCTTCTGTCAAGTAGAGTAATAGTAACAAATCGCAATATCAAATAATGTTTTGACAAAATATATGGTTGCAGGCATACTTTTCACTCCTATTCTTGCTACGACACGCGGAAGCTTTTTATTGTGACACAATCTTTTCCCAAGCTCTCGAATCACGTCCCGAAATTTGGAATGAGTTACGTTATCATCATTATAGATATTATGGATTGCGTAAAAATCACTGGTGATAACGATGTCATCATTAAATGCCCTCCCTTGCATAACAGTATGTAGGAAGAGAAAAGAGGAGAAAGTTGGTTGTAACTATGTTATAAACACAGTTACTGGTCATTTCCCCTGATTGGCTAATCAATTTTTACGAGGCTCCCTTGCACTTTTCTATCAATCCATTTTTCAAGGAAAAATATATCTATTTCTGAAAGAAAAAAAACTTTAAAAAAAATAGACAAGCCCAAACTTGTGAAAATTCGTTAGGTTTTCTTTACGACAGCATGAAATGAATTCGTGACAAATATTGCCAATGTAATGTTAAACCAACCAGCTTCGTGTTCGGTTTCCCAATTTTACATGGTAATCCGTAGTTTTAATGCAATCACCCGTATCTAATCTGACAGCTGATGGTAGAAAGTGACAAAGTGGGGTCAGTCTATTGTAAATAACTCGAGAACGCCTATATGGCTCTACCTTCCTCTCCTTCCTGCATAATCCCTACTACAACTGTATACCAACCTACAATGGACTTTACTTTCAGATTTAAAACGGGTGAAAGTGCATATCGTTGTTGTTTTTGACGGAGGCGATAGATTTATTTTTTTACTTGATTTACCAACTTACCATTTCATAATCATCTATCTTGCTGATGGACCGTAAGTACAAATTCACGTTTACGGACGTCGGTCCTGTGTGGCCAAAATTCAATGTCCAATATATGTAAACGACAAAAAAATACAATTCAAATTGCAAACTTTCGTTCCTTTCCCCCAAGCTTACACATACATTTTTTTGCTTTTGCTAAAAAAGCCTTTCTCAAAAAGGCATTCTGGAGTGTTTATCTATACTGGTGTACAGAAGTATAAACTTTTTTTTAAACTTTAAATCAACTTTAAAAAACAAAGTAATGTTTTTAAATGTACATAAAGTATGTATATTGATTGTTGTGTCGTGTTGTTACTATTTTTGTGTACAAATAAGTACGGATAAGAAATATATTATATGTCATTTGGTAATCACTATAAATCAATATTATCCACCCCTTTTTTGAGGTGGGCGCATATAATGTCATTATTTAGGGTACTTACCGTTTCCGGAAATTATTAACAAGAGACCAATTTGATAGTAGACACAGCACTTTAAGCCAAAATATTCGACACTTTCCTTCTTATTGTAATTCCTCAAAAATTATTAATAATGGAATCGCATACATCATTCAACTAAAAAGTAAACCAGAGTTCTATCTAAATGCTTTAACGTTGAAAAAGAGGAGAAAGTTAAATGATTTTTAAACCGTTTACAAAAAAACTAGTCGCATCTCTGAAGGAAATCCACTAAAAAAGTAGAGAGACAGAGAAGAAAAAGCGTCTATTTCCAAAAGAACTCCGAAGATACATATTAGTATTAGTACAGCGATCAATCTTTCAAAAATAAATATATACGCAATTAATAGGGTTCAGAAGTACTGCAATCTGTTCTACGACTACTGCGCTTATTATTTCGGCTGGGTTAAAAAAATAGATGGATGGTAGGTAAACTGTACAAAATGCTTTTCTACTACACGTCCAGTGCCTTTCCCTATTGGCACAGCGACACTGAACCTCCGCTCTTGTACCTTCATTTTAACCATGCAAATTTGGGGCCATGCAGATGCTGTAGTAAAGTAAAGTACACATTGTCGCATACCGCAATAGGAACGTTGGCGTTAAATATAAATTTGTGGTTTCCCTGACTCACTCAGAACTGAGAACATTATTTACTGTTGCTGTGTCAAGTGTGAAAACTGGATTTTCTGTTTGACTTTTGAGGTCTCTCCTATTTATTTTAGCCCCCAATTCATGTGATTAGACAAACATTCTAATCATGTTGTGTGAAGCTTTTTTAACCCACGTATAAGTGGAGTGTGTATAGGGGGAATAGCGCGGGAGCTTTTTGAAAATTAAGGGATAAGTTAGACCTGTTCGGGCGAGCAATATCAATATTGAGCTTCCACGCCAATGCATTCATTGTCGTGTACCAAAAATGTAAATAAAAGACGTTCGTTAAACGTAAGTGTTCATTCTTGATTGTAGCGGCCATGTCACATATAAAGGGTGACAAAAGAACGACATGAGTGTTTACGATTGAAACATCTGCAAAGCATCCAAATGTTTACCTACCACCGGGTTTCCATAGACGTAAAGAATGCTGTTAGTGCTTGATTTTAATTACATGGCTTGTACTAACCAGTATTATAGCATTAAGGGTGCGTCGGTACGGAAATATGTATTTATGAAAACTAAACAGTTGAAACTTTTCAAAGAAGGATCGTTAGAGCGTTTATATTATGTGTAAATTTGAAACTTGTTTCCAACTCAGAGGGGTTTCCAAACTTGTCCTAAATTGATTGACTACACGAGTCCCCTTGAGGTCCTTGAGTATTAAATGTGAGCCCTGGTTACTGTTTTAAAGTTTAGAGAGAGAAAGGGAGAGAGAGAGAGCCCTCAATTCACTCGCGAGATTAACTCCCGCGGCTCAACTTTCTCAACGATCTATCGTTTTATAATAAATGATACATTTTCCTCTGTAAAAGTTACAAATTAATCTTTCTTTCTACAAAAAGTAAGCTTGTTCCTCATTGAAAAATCTCTAACGTCACTCATTACGACTAAAGAGGAGGTGTTACGTGCTTAAAATTGCTGGAACGTCATACACAATCCAATAATAAAAGTCGAACAGACGAGTTAAAAGGTTTAATTGTTTATAAATTAACACTTCAGTTCAAACACAAAATTTTACGTTGAACTTTACAACTTTCACATTAAAAGGATGGAAAACAGCTCCTTACTAATCTTGTTATGTGGGCATTTCTAGACTTTTAGTACAAATACTGTATCAGGACAACATTGATTTGGAGAACAACAGGGGTTTTTATTGTACGAGGAAAAAAATAAACCTAATCAGAAGGCTGTTAGTTTCATACATACTTACACAAATCACAAGAAGAATTGTTTCGCTCCGCCAAATATTTTTTTAAAATAAATGAAATACTATGTGGGACATTGCATTAAAACCGTTAAAATAGTACTAAAAATTTGCAAACCATTACAAGGAACTATAGTATACAGTTGCACATGTACAGTAACAACTTGAGGATGCATGACATGAGAAGGGATACTTTACTGTCAGCTTGTAAATCCATAAGGATATTCACCGTTATTCTAAAAATAGGCCCAACTTCTACTACAAAAATATACAGAAAACATTTTTTTGCAACTAGGTGTTTATGCATGAGTAAAATGTAAATCTTGCCATCAGGCGTCAAAAACAGGAATTTATCAGGCGACCGTTTACAAAACGCAAGCAACGTTATCGTATATATAAAAGTATAAAAAAAACAAATGTATGCAGCAGCGCTGATATACACATGAACATATTAAAACATAATATTGTAAATATGTGTGTATGTTGATAACGATTAGAAAATTACGTTATGTTTCATTATTATTTTATTTTTTACGCATGCAAATGCCCAACATATACTTGAATCTGAATGTCTGCTACTTTTCTCCCCTTGTGAAACGCCACAAAGGGAGAAAAGCACGTACTAAAAATGTTTTATTAAGCTAAAACTTTTTTTTACGAATTGAAGTGTTAATCAAGTTTTTACAAAAGGAGTACTTAATTTTTTAACATCGTTTATTCTTCTATTATATATATATATATATATATACAGCTACTATATATAACCGTGCAACGGGCTTAAATTTAGTTGCACATTCATCGAAGGGCACATTGCAACCAGATGTGTTGCTAATTGCTAATAACGGAAAAGAGAAAAGAGGCTGAGTTGTTGATTAGCTTTGATATAGGAAAAACCGACACTAAAAGTTATTTGAAAATTAGAAACTCAGTTTGTAAAACAAGACGATGATGCCAACAATGATATATATACTAAAAGACTGAAATGCATAGAACACAAACTATAATATCTACGTCTCCATCTAGTACTGCTAATATGTAATGAATGAGAAGAACATTAGCAAGTATACACAGCAGAATTATTTGGCGGTACAATGATAGATTAATAGGTACATCGATAATAATATTAATAGTATTGTTACTCTCTAAAAAATAGAATTTTTTGTCTAATAGCAGCAGAGAGAATAACAGAGAAATAGGGAAATTTCGTATTTTTCTAGTAGTACTTTTTTGTTGGCTTGGTGGGGTTTTGTAATGACCCACTTACCATTTTCACGTCATCAATAGTTGCTATGCTCCTCACATACAAGTTGACACTAACGATTGTTGGGCCTGCTCACACAAATTTTACATACACACACACACATAACTTATTTTATACAGAACTTTTTCCACCACATTTATTGTTGAAGTATGCATTAAAATCTAATAAACTACTTTTCTACATTTTGCATCATCATGTGTTTTTGAAGGAGAGTAATGCGCCGAGAAAATGCTAAGCACCATTCTTCCGTGAAAAGGATTTTTTGAAGGTTGTGAAAATGATTTTCGTTGCAAACTTCTCAAAAAAAATTACAGCACTACCATCTTGTGCAGAGAGTCCTGTCTTGGCCGTCTTACTCATTATCAACATGCTCGTTTCAAAGGCAGACCAGTAGTAGTAGTAGTAGTAGTTGTTGTTGTAGTATAAGTATAGCAGTATTCGTTTATCCCTTCTTGTGTACTTTCAATTGCCTCTATTCCCTACCGCTGTATAGTAATACCCCGACGAAAAGTAACCAGAGCATAAAACTTGTTCTTATTTTATTATTAAATCATCGTATAAACTCATTAGGAAATTTAGCATATCGGTTCATCATTTTTCGTGTCTCAAGGGAGTTTTTCTTGTTTTCCCCCAAATGGGACATGTTCCCAGAGTATTGTTTTCCCCATCGATGCGTTGTCTCTATGGAAAAAAATTTTTTGTAGAGATTCCCTATACGTTTGCAAGTTACCCTTGTGGTATAACCGTTCGTCATTCCTTATAGCCATCCCTTTTATCGTCACATATACACACCCATATATACACGTATATTGTTATAATTAACGGGCCGTAGTAGGAAAGTTTTCGTAGCAGCTCATGTGAACACGGTACAACAACAGTTTCAAAAATGTGTAGTTGCCGCTGCGCGGAAAGTCTTGGAGGAAGGAAGGAATAAACGAAGTTTTTCAGCAGTTTAATTGATTTTGTTACGCCAGAATACTTGATGTGAACACTGTAATCGTTATGTTTCCTTCCCATAAGTAAATGTCACCAAGTATTCAATAGTAGTAGTACATCATTGAGGGTGAAGGTAAGTGCTAGATCAAAAACCATTGCGTCCCCTATACTACTCATCATGTCAAAACTTTTGTAACGTTACATGAGTATGAGTATCTATTATCCAGTCGGTCAGTCCCTCATTATTATTATTATTACTGGGGAAAGTTTTACCAGCAAAACTAATAAGTAACTAAGCTGCTTGTAACTCCATGCTGGATCTACTCCTATTTCCGCTCCTTTTTTCTCTCTTCAAATATATAATAACAAACCCGGAGTTTGCAACAAGAGGAGGGAAAGAATTAGTAAAAGTGAATGAGACAATATTTGAAAACCCCTCTTAGTATGTTATGGGATCATGGTCCTTGCTACAAAATTGGAAAAAAAGTTTCCAAAGAGTGGAATGAGCTGAACGACAGGGAGTTGGTACAGTGTGTTTTGTATCTTTGACATTACACACATGCCGAAAGCATATATAGCACAAAGATGGAGGGAGGGAAAATGTAGCAGGCGTATAGGTATAGATACAACACAACAACTACCTGCTAGCGGTCACACTACTGACGGGAGCTTATCATCCTGAAACAATCTCAGTTTGCCCAAAATGTACGTGCGCTTTAATCGGGGAAAAGCATGCCTTTCCCAGATCCCTTTTCCCTGCCAGCTCTTTCAAAGCGAGGTTGGTTCTGTGTTTTATTATTTTATTTCTACATTTCGTTTGCCATACTTAGGAAAAGTGTCTTTTTAGAATTGAGACAGAACAAGCGAAGACGTTTCTTTGATGTTTCCTCAAATATTGTGAACGGCGAAAGTAACACAGAGAGATTCATCGAAGTATCTAAAATCATATGTATGCTATAAATTATTCTTATGGGAAATAGAGAAACGGGTTTTTGAACATGGGTCTGCTATATGACAAATCAAAGGAGAAAATGGAATATTATGCCTTCTTGATTTGACATTTAATCAGTTGTTCAGTCAGTCAGCTCACTCACTTGTCTGTTCGGCGAAAGGCTAACTAGAATGTGGGCAGACCAGAATACATACACTTTGCAATCAGCAGCATGCTGTCTGTCCTGTGTGTAGATTTCTGATGAAATCACAGAAACAGGATAAAAAAATATATATATATATATATAAAACGTCAAAGGGCATCGTGGCACTTCCACGTGTAAAATCCCTCCTCGGCCATGCTCTCCCGAGAAACAGCACACTTTGTTTGTGTGTATTTCCTACGTGCTCTATTTTATTCACCGAAAAAATTCTCTTAGTGTGTATAAATAAGATTATGGATGAAGAGGACACTTCCCGCAATAATAAAAGAAACTTCAACTACGCCGTGTATTCGCTTTCTCTTTTCCGCCTTCCTCTGTGTGTAGGAACAACCGTATCAACAATGTAACATTCATTAGGAACCAGCTCCTTCGCATCGTAATCAGCTTGTCCTTGTCAGGCAGAAAGGAAATCGTTTTTGTTGAAAAATAGGAGAAAAAAATGAATCTGGTTATAATTGGCCTACTTTCGCTTGGCATGTTACGAAATCATTTATTTATTGTTATAATATCATCCTATCCATTTATTAAATTTTTATTTTAAAAACAAAAAATAAATTCAAACCGTTGGCTACGAAGAAGGAATTACGTTTTTCGACAAGTCCGGGAGTCAGTAACGGCACCCATAATATCTATCTGCAGTGCGACAACCTATTCGTCGGAAATTCTTTTGTTGGAAATTAGTTCTTCTCTCAATATCTTCGTTGGTACTACCGAGGTATGACGAAAGCGACCTAAGCATGCGGGACAAACAGAGGCACAAAATCAAGCCAAAGAAACAAAAATTCACTTCGTTATTATTATTTTCAATCAATTTTGAATTTTGCGCTTTGTGAACTTTCCTTTTTGCTTTATCATCCTACAAAAAAAATTTAAAGTCATATCTGCTAACACAGAAGTGTTCATTTTTTATCCTTTCTCTCTCTCTCTCTCCCCGTTAATTTCAGAGCGCTGTCCATTTGTTTCCGTATGAAAAGGATCATCACAGTCATGTTGTTTACAAAATATACACG
Organism: Callyntrura sp. NNG-2020; assembly: GCA_027744055.1. Taxonomy (NCBI): domain Eukaryota; kingdom Metazoa; phylum Arthropoda; class Collembola; order Entomobryomorpha; family Paronellidae; genus Callyntrura; species Callyntrura sp. NNG-2020. The sequence goes on from JAHZNE010005953.1 coordinate 12,464, forward strand.
AACAGGGGTGGGAGTACATACAGTTTATACATTTTACCATCGTAAAACAGTTTCCATCCCACCAGCATATTTTGTAAAAGGGAAAACAGACAGTGCTTGAGCTCCTTTCCAGCTCACAAGTACGAATTTGATGGAGGATAGCGTACCTATAACACATGTATTTGGACGAAGCAGTGAAAGTGGGAGAGAGAGAGAGGGAGAAAGCTTTGAAAAGAATGCTTTTTTCCAAATCAGTTCAGGCATGAAATCACTCGTTCCTACATAATCCTCCTCTAAATCCGTTGTAAAATCTCTTGTTTGTTAGCGTTCAGATTACTTTACATTGTGCATGTTTCACACACGCATACATACAAAATTGATATCAATAACGTTGTGAACGTACTTTAATATTTTATTTCACGATTTTTATACATCATAGTAGGAATTTTTTTTGTTACGGACACACTATTAATATTATCATCATTTGATCGTCATCTCCATCATCATCATCATCGTTATCATCATCGTGTAGTGTGGGGAGCAGTTCAGCTCCAGAAGAAAAAAAAATACATTTTTCTCAGTCATTCGCTCCATCATATTGCTCCGTATAGATGCACTGCGCGCGCTGTTTTAGTTTCCGCTTTCTCCCAAATATTATTTCCATCACATCAATTTCCAAAGTGCTACTAGCTAGTTGTTACAAGTCCTTGCGCAATCACGCTTCGCATTGCCCCAGTACCGCTGTGAGAGCTCCACGTCGACACTAACGATCCAAACTAACAACAGTCAATGTAAACTGCCAAAAACAGGAACGCTGGAAAGAACTTTGGATTTTAATTGGAAACCCCCCGACCCATTTACAACAGAGTTGTAGTTGGTTCGACCCACTCCAGATAATACGCTGGGCTGGGTCAAATCAAAATATAAATTACTACATAGGGATGTTTGAAGTCAGAGAAACTGGCGAGAATATGACTCTACACAAAAAAAAGATATACGCTACCCAAGATAATCCGTAAAAATCCCTACCCACACATTTTTAGTTAAAACGCACGGGGATTTCTTTGTCATGTCTGCGTGGAGATAGGCGGAAAGCTGTTAGATAGCTCAAGTACCTACACTGGCATTCCATTTCAATCGTCTCCTATTCTCTTTTTAATCTCAATCTAAAACGGGCGTTCCGAATAAAAATACAGAGTAGAATACAGGGTAAACCAGCTTGTAACACTATTTGGAATTTCAATGTAACTTAATATCTAAATAAGAAAAGTTCCATTAAAGTTGTAACAATATCTGTGGCGATAGTGATAGTAGTGTAGTTGAGCTGAGTGTTGAAAGTAAAACTAATAAAATATATAAACCAGGTTGTTTTGACCAACACAAGGGACCCATATTCACACATGCTACAGTCGTTGTCAAAACTGTTTATTACTCCCCCATCATTCGACCAAGATGAAACGTGTCACTCTCTTTGGTAAAGTTATGCCATTATAATTAGTAGTCATTATGAATTTTAACTTTGACATAATCGCGTATTTTACGTGTCGTTTGTGCGTTTATGGCAGGGGTACACGGAATTAGGGCGCTCCTTCAAAATGTAATTTTCTAATTGTGTTTTTAACGATCGTCATTAAACTCCATCAACATTAAGTGGTCCATGAGTATGAAACTCAACGAAATCAGCGGGTATTACGAGTCAATATTGCGTTTCATTGCGTTGTTCGTAAATTAGAATAAAAAGCTGGTATGTAAGATTGCCACAATTCAATTACCATATGTAAGCTGTTCGCTCCACACGCAATAATGCAATCTAGGTTATACAATTCTGTGTAATGTCATTCTCCGGAGTTGTGACAATCTAAATTACGAAAAAACTACTGAAGGTGTACCTGTGCTGTGATATAACATCCCGCAATACCTTTTACAGCAGTACACAGTAACCATTTTAAATTGAAGATCGACTGTGTGATTAAAGATATTAACAAACCATAAAAGCTCCTATCAAAAGTCAAATTGACGTTGTCTTGATACAGGAGAACGCCTTTCAAATAGTGTAACCTCTCGTTCAAAATTCTTGCCGTGTTTTCATATATCCCAGGGAATATACTACTCTTCTCATACCAACTACGATCGAATACTTTACATGGACCGATGCATCGTCTCATGTCGTCGATGAGGCTTTCAAAATCGGCGTCCAGGGGGCATCGCAATTATAACCAAAGATCCATCCATCGCTGACTTTCCGCTACTTTAGACACCCTTTTACGTTTCCCATTACCCCAAAGCTGCCTTGAGGACTCCATGAGTCGCGACAGTCCATCGGAGACAACCAAAACAACACCCAGGAAACTTTTCGGAAGCATGCTCATGGCCGCATTTACATCCAGTAATTGCTGTGCCTTTTAGTTTATAATTAAATAAATTAAAATTGATGTAAATGTAGTTAGAAATAAGTATTTACTTGCCGTATAACATGCCGCTCTCGAACCTTCAGTATGGGCACATCACCTTACAACACCCCAACTTTACTTAATTCAGTTACTGTCCTGAAAGAAACAGCGTAGAGAGCGCTATAGTTTTCTGGAACAAAAAGCGGTTTTCTTTTATAATTCAGTTATGCCCTGTCATGTACAGATGTGAGAGAGCCCTGCATGTAGTAGCGAAAGAACGCTTCAAAATTGAAACTTTTTGATAGGCACTCAACATTTGTGACATGGTCAACCTTGTATTTTAAGTTTCGTTGACGTCCCAATCAATGCTAAATCATAGCGACTAGGGTCGGGTGGTGGCTGGGTAGACGCGTGAGTGTTTGCACGTAAGATTAAAACTAAAAAGCGTCATAGATGCTCCTTTTTGTCGGTCTCATTTTACCAAACGACTCGCATTCCTATTATTTGTAGAATTCCTTTTTTAAAAATCTACTCCTGCTACACTCTTCTACTAAAGTAGTTACACCACCACCGCGTTATCACTCAAAAAGTACAGCGCCGCGGCGGCAGGTAAAAAATGTATATTTTAATACCCGAAAGTAGCAGGTACGTGTTCTTGTAATGAAGTAACAAATGAAAAAATAATGGTGTCTGGCAGTATGACATTAATGTAGTGCGTATTTGCAGAAGAGCTAACTGCTACCAGCAGCAGTACCAAATAAACACACACAAAAAACTCAATTATTATTTTGTATGGAATGGTCCGCCATAATGGTATATTTTTACGTGACTTTAATGTGTTCATTTTGTATTTCCCACTGCAAACCTGCCTACCATCACCACAACCGCCATTTCCACCACCAGCAGCAAGGGAACGTTATCAATACATAATGTTGGGTTCATCTTTCCCAAGAATACTGTGTTGTGTACGCTGGTTTGCTTCATTCATCTTTCACATATTATTTCCTCCTTCGTCCGTCTTGTAGCATCCCACTTGATGCCCGAGAAAGAAAAGACTTGACAGTGAAGTTTCATGCTTAGAATATATTATGTTGTTTAGTTTCCTCTCCTTTTTTACATGCTGTGCACTGCATTTGACGGGGAACGAGAAACTTTTATTTTCTCATTTCAGGGGTGTCCCAACAAGATAAAAACTAACTAAATAAATATATATTACGCCTACTATACCAGTATTATTAGATGTCCACAAAAACTTTGTGGAAGGAGTGAGCAGGCAGAACTGTATAGAAATGTGTAGGTAAGTGAAATTTATAACCAATGCCGACTTTTCATCGAAATCATTGACATTAATAAAAATGTTATATAAACTGTCATACATGAGTGCTGCACAGTTTCGAATATGGAATACTAGGCGCTCCGGACGAAACTATTTCCTCAAGACAGTCTCTACCCTCGTCATCGTCGAAAAACATTAATGAAAAAGGGAAATAATGTGAAGAAACTGGCGGCACAACAATCTGCATTGCAAGAAACCCTAAAACTCTGTGTGTGTCTGTATTTTCACTCACATTCTATGCCCACATTACACACATCTGTTTTTTGGAGAAGGCCTATTAGAAAATGAATTCTGTGAGACACGAACGGAATACGTAGGAAATATAGACATAATAATCGACGTGTTGTTTGTTAGGGTACAAAAAGTACTTTCACCACCTACCTACATATACCCCTCACCACCGCCACCGCCACCACCCCCGGTGTTGTTAGTGGTTGTAGCGATGACAGAATAGTATAGGAATAGAGAATTTTCAGCTTTCATTCCAACTCCTTCACATCTCTCAAAGTCTCAACTTTTTGTTGCTGATGAAAAGAAAATTCACTTTGCTTGCACAAAACTTACACGTTCCTTGTTCGGTTTTTGGAAAGAGGGGCGCGACTTGTATTAGACACACATTTTTAATATTAGTGTTAGCTTTTCCACTTTCCTCACAGTTTGTGCTACTCCTTCCTTTCTATCTACCACCACTCTATACTAGGTAAGAAGGAATATATACCTCATTGAAGCAATCCGCCATGGAACTTATAGCAGCAGCAGCAGCAAACAGTAAACTTTTCTATTAGGTAAACATAAAGTAACGAAGGAAAAAATACCTTTATGGTTGTACATCTACACTTGTCTTGTTATCACTCGCATTCAGGAAGGAGAATTCATAGGGGATATGTACCTCAAATATATCTAAATGAACTGCTTTAATACGATGCATGAGCATTTCCATTTACTTGTTGGACAATTGTTCCGCGGATTCCACTCAATGCCACACAAAGCTGTAAGTTTGTGTGGAAGAAGCGATGACGGCCTCGACGATCTTGACGATGATGATGATAATAATAATAAAAATACAGTCAGAAAGTTATAGATAGGTAGATAAATAGATCTAGATCTATAGAGCAAGAGAAAGAGAGAGAGAGACACACAGAGGGGGTGATACAGTAACGTTTTGTGAAAAGAAGTAACTCCACAAAAGTATACATACAGTTATGTAGCTGGCGAAAGACCAGAAAGAAAGCGAAAAAAATAAAGCGGTAGTGAAGGGTGTATTTTTTGTGGTCAGGTTATTTCAGACGGTTCATTTGTGTGTACATGTTATTCTACAGAGATACACTTTCCTCCACATAATTATTATCATTAATCTTTTCATGGAAGCCTCAAAAAAGAGGAGCAACTTTTGACAAACATTATTCCCCTTTGGCTTTTTTTACCCTTTTTGCTCTTTTTCTATCCTTTTTCTCAACCCCAACATCACTACTTTTTTCGCTATGACAGCCCCGTCCTTGAGTAGTGTGCTGTTTCTGTAATAGTTTGTGTGTAATTCAATAATATTACAGAATGCGCGTGTTATGTTGGTTGTACCATGTTGTGCACAAGGTTGTCTCTTGTCACTCTTTACGCACTTACGCCACCCGTGTTTAATAAAATTACAGTGTAGGTCGTCGCTTAAGCAGACGGTGGTATGCTAAAATTTTGACAAATATGTGATGGAGGGGGAGATGATGAATACCTGAATGCAGTCGCGAGAAGATGGCGAGAAAACACGATTTAAAATTTTATGAATGGAACGGCTGTTTTGACACAATTTAATTACTCTTTCGTACGGTACGCGTGCGACTAATGTTACGGTCTGAACAGGACGACGAACTTCTTGCCTTAATCACATTTATCATCTGCGTAGCTTCTGACTTCATTATAGTTTACTACGAGCAAGAAATTTCTAGGACAGGTATGGAAATTGAATAAAAAATCATTCACAGTTTTCAGTTTGTTTATTTGTCAACTTGTATACCACATCAAGGACCATGCCGACTTTCAGGATGTGACGAGGCGAAAATTGCTTGAAATGAAATGACGAACGGTTTTCCACTTATTTGAGTACCCGTACCGCTGTACTACAAACGCTATTTTTAATCCGTTTTGAGTGTCACGCACCCTCCCACATGAACTGGTTGCCAGCACAACATAGAGTGCCGCCCACACAAAAAAATGAATGGCGCGGTTACTACTACATCATGTCTAAAATAAGCGCTTGTTTCTCTCAAAGAAAAAACAACAGTTCTCGAGTACCAAGTTTTTATCAAAGGGAACGACTAGAGTTGATTTGTACTTAATTTAGTAGTACAGACTATTTGAACCTCATTTGTTTTGATCCCAAAACGTAAACAAACATTTATTCCTGATGAACTTATGACTTGATTCACGGAAAAGCACCGACATTTTTTCCACCAAAATGGAGTTCCGCGAACCGTACCTACACACGTCATCCCTTTGATGAGCTTTGAAATTTCCAGTTTCTGTAATTATTTTTCCCGACCGCATTTGACTCATTACTGTTTCTATCATTTTTAATATTGTGTTTTCCGTGACATTTATATTACGACGAATTTTTATCCTTCCAACTGAGCATTGAATGTTTTTCAAAAGAAAAGTGAGACATGACTTGGTTGAACAACATTAAAAATAATTCACACATGGTGGGTTACTGTACCGAGGAACAAGGAGAATGTCAACCTTGCGTGCTCACGGTGAGAATGGTGAAGGTTTAATGTACAACGAAACGATTTTGCCATGAAAACGAGAGACATTCGATGAATTCGGTTTCGACATGCATTTCGTCTTGTAGATGATGTTCTTGACTCATTTATCACAAAAACATTCCAAAAGCCAAACACAACACTGAACAAACGAGTCATTGAAATAATATTGACAGAGAAGTAGAATGTTAAACTTTTAAATGTGAGCGCGGTTTTGTATTATAAATTTGTTGGGGTAGAATCTACAATTCAAAATATTTTTTTCTAAACGACGGTAAATTACCAAGAACGGATGTATATTTCCTTCCTGATTATCTTGTACAAAATCTGTTCGACAGGGCAAAATTTGATCAGCAAAGATATGACCGTACTACAACTACGTAGGCGTTTTCATTAACAGTAATCACATGTTAAATATCAATATCATCTCAGAGAATCGATGTTGTCAGATGAGTAGAGTATCAATCTATCAGTAATAAATAGTATGTGTCACTAGTCTACTGGTATACTGGTATGACGCCTAAACTGAATCAGTCTCATACAATCTAAAGGGTAAAATGTCAAATTGAGATATTTTCATTTCAGTCTCCTTTCATATTTAGTGAAAATGTCGATGACGACACATGAAACAACATTTGTTAAAAATAAATATGGTACAGTCTATGTGACTCGCGATGAAAAGCGCGACATGACGGTGACTTTCTAATTGCTGTCAAGCAATGCATGCCATGCAAAACCATGCATAAATAAATCAGGTTTTAAATTTAATTGGTTTTTGCACAATTAGCCTTCTGGAGCTTAAATGGTACGGTTAGGCACGGGCCCAACCAAGGGGATACATACTCTCCTGAGAAATAGAAAAAGTTGGAATTTACTTGGACCCGTGCTTGGTCCTTAAGATAATTAACATTTAAAAACATACAATTCAATAACTTTTTCACAAAAAGAATTTCCAAAGGCATCTGCGATTCACCATAATCATTTTTGTAAATGTAAGCATTGCCTAATTATGTTCTCGTTTAGCTGCAGAAGATTAATTGTGGAGCAACAATACCAAATTTTGTTTTATGTACCAACACCACAACACATGAAAGGACGATGAAAACGTGTATTTAACTAATTGTACACGTGTATACACAAGGGAGTAATGAAGGGTGCTTTTATAGATAGCATGCTAAATGAATTCTAACACTCACTGGTTCACTAAAAGTAGGGGTCGTTAGAACGGTTTGATAAACTTATTTTAGAACAAGCCATCATTCAACTCATCAATGTCCCGGCTCAGACACTGACAGTCATTAATTTTTGCAGAGATACTGCCATCATTTGGCATACTAACAAACATAACACCAAAACCGACCGGAAAAAACATTAACTTATGCAATAAAAGCAGTGCCATTTTCAACTCGAATGACAGTTTCTCCCTGTGTTTTATTCGTTGTCCCTGGAACAACAGCGCAGTATAACGACTGCACTTCCTGTTTTCATGCTGGTGGGGACAGCTCTTATATAGTCACAAGTTGTCGCAATAAAAATCTCTTGTTTGTTATATAAGGTCTTTTTTATCTCCTCTACAAAATCCTACGTAATATGCATGTCCTTCGAATTTGACTTCTACAATTTGGACTGCTATTTCGATTCTGTTTTCAAATTGTCAACGTAGTTAGCTGTAGCTTGCATGAGACACTAAACCAAAGCATATATAATACATTGTAAACACCACGTATTACTTATAGGTTGATATGTATGCTACTCATATAAAATGTAATTTCTTTGAAGAGATATTGACGGTAAATTGGCTGAACCACATTTATGAAAACACCTACGTAGCTATTTTGACTTGTTTTTATACACACAAATATGGAGAACCGAAAAAGTGAAGATAGGGTATATTATTATCTTGACACAATAGTGTACAATAGAGTTTGCATGAATTTCACTTGAAAATCTCGTTTGTGAATAACGGCATGTAAAAAGTATAACACATGTTCATCTGTAGATGCATGAAACAGATTATATTAACGGACGGAAAGAATGATTAAAGCACATCACCTGTTCCATTGGCACCCGAGGGACGAATTTTGTTGTCATAGGTACCGCCCAAAATTTGATCCAGGATCTGCTTCTCCTTTTGACGGTAGTTGATTTTCTGTGGAGCTCCGCTGGAAATTTATTAAAGTGCACAACTTGTAGTGATAAATTTGGTTTACACAACATGATACTCCTATAGAGACTTGCTTTTCCTTTGCGTTCAAATTATACATGCTTGAACAACCAGTTAATGGCGGATAATAGCAGCTACAGTTCAAAGGAAAAGCTAAAAGCAAATAAATATGATAAACAAATTCTCAGTAAGGAAACTCGAAAAGAGAAACGACTTTATTGTCGATATTTTATACATGTCAGCATATGATGGTAATCTATTAGAAAAAAAGTTTCATTACAAATTTATAGCAACAAATACCAATAATATTGCAATCTGGTGCTTTGTTTCTTCTCTGCCTATTATTTTCAATACGAGCCCTGTTCACTGGTTTCTGAGAGGTTCTCATTTTTCCATTTGTTTTGAATTGCATACAAATAAAAACATGATATGGTGATACCCATGCATTTATTTATTTTTTATGGTTAAGTATGAACTATGCTCGTTCTTTTGTACAACAGGCAGCATAACTGTAATATTTAAGACGAAAAGTTCCCATACACCCAGTTTTTTCAGTTTGAGGAAAAATAAAGCGAGCATTTTTTTCTTTCTTTTTTCCTCTCTCCAATTTCTCCGAATCCCAAGTAGTATAATGATTTTCTCATGAATTTTGCATGTGTGTAGAGGAGATGAAAGAAGGAAAGTAAAGAGGAAGGGAAAGAATGTAAGAAAAACAGCTTATCGTGAAATCTACTACTACCGCCAACAACATCACTATCGAAAGGAGGAAAGGAAGGAGAAAGAGAAAAAATAAACAACTTACTGAAGTGCGACAGCATTACAAAGAATAAGGGCAACGACGAAAATGATGGGTGTCGTTGTCGTTGGGGCATAGAGACTCGCCATGAGCTTACGCTGCCACAGCGACATCACACTAACCACTCTCAACAGCACAACTGGCTAGTGTGCTGTTTCGTCTTGGAGATGCAACTTGTTTTCACGTCTTCGTTATATTCAACGTGGTAGTGGTGGTGGTGGTGGCAGCAGCAGCAGCAAAACAACAAGAAACCTGTAACGAAAATAAAATCAGAATGGCAATATTATTATCATAACACAATATTTTACGTCGACATTTTTTCCCGCGCCATTCCCAAGTTCCTAGAAATTGCTTGGTAAGGCGACCGCGGAAAAAAAATTATATTGATAACCGTTTGCAGTTGAGCGATTGCGGGGGGAGACGTAGCATATAAAAACAGAGACGCGGATTTAAAATTGAAATTTTCCTTGCGGCAAATCGGTGTAAAGGTTAAAGGTTGCAGATCATTAGGAAGCATTTGCAAAAGGGGCTTTATTGTCCAGATGGGCGCAAATCGATCTTTTTTAAAAGTCGCACGTAAATCCGCTGATGCATTTAATGGACGGACAAGTGAAGATCAAAGAGGACAACTAAGCTCCCCGATGAGTGAAATTTTGGACAGACGGATGGACTACATAGGACTCTTAAGTAGCTTCTTTGCTACACGCCGTCATGGTACGGGAAAAAATATCCCGAAAATAAAATCGCGTTTAGCTTATATAACAAAAGTCGAGCGCAACTTGGTGCACAAAAAGATGCAGGATGGTGTAGCAAAACCAACAATGTCGGTAAAAGTGGAGAAAGTAAACCATGAGAAGATTTGGGATTTTTTTTTCTTCCACAGGCTGAGCAATTTTTATGGAGAATATAAACATGAAAACTGGTTTGGTATTTATCATACCATATCAAATAATAAGGTACTACGCATTGGTGCCTGGGTGGTGAGTAAGTAGTATACTAACTGCAGAACCGTGTATCCTAGACATGTGCTGTGGGTTTGCATCTATTTATCTATAGAATGAAAGAGAGAGAGAGAGAGAAAGATGTTATCTTTAACCACTTGAATGAACGGATACCTTTGTTGTGAACTTGGGTGCACCCCGGTACGTTATGGTAATGCACAATGCCCAGACTTTACTTAGCAGCACTAGTGGCAAAATGTAAACGAAAGATTCGTCGTGGAGATAAACAGCATAAAAGTTTTCATTTGTAAGAAACATTAACATTTAAAAAGGGAAGGGTACACAGCCGCAGCTAAGCCTTTCCTTCTCTACCACGGCTGCTACTACTTCTGCTGCTGTCTGTTAAGAAAATCAAGTCGGCTTTAGTTAAAGTTTGTTAAGTGGAAGGATGGAGGGAAAAACGGAGATTGAAGCCGGAGATGAATCCAACTCGCAGTTCAATGTAGTATGCTAGAAAACTGTGAAAGTATTGAATAGGTACGTAGCAATTACCTCGGGAGACTATCACACGACGACAAAAACAACAGTCTTTTCGTTTAAGTAGTACAGATACGTAGATTGGGGGCAGAGCGCGAATGATATAGAAAGAGAAGAAGAAAAGGAAAGTGAGCAAAGAGAGAGAGAGAGAGAGAGAGAAAAAAGGACAAAACATGTTACGTTCATAAATTTTGGGTAACTCTTATATGTCATGAGCAAGCAGCAATGAAATCTAATGAATGCCAATAGAGCGTCAGCAAATAATGTAAATTTTAAGCACACATGTACAAAAAAGAAAGAAAATCGAAGAAGAAAGTCTATTTACCCCTCTGTTTGTGTATCTTGAATAAATAAAAGTATCTATCTAAACGCTCTGTTTCCATGCTTTCTCCTGCTTTCACTTTCCTGTTATAGCTCGGGTGTGCGCGTGCATACATGTACATTTTGTGTATGGGTGCATGTTTTGTTTGGGAGGCTGTACATACGTGAATGAATGGATACGTGGAGTGAATTACAGTGAGATTGAGATCCTTTAGTGCAACAGTAACCCCTTGGCCTCTCTCTCTTTCTCTCTCTCTCTTCTGGACAAGCTTTCTGTCAAAGATGCAAAGTTACCAGAAACTGGGTCTACAAAAGCTCAAAATGTCTCTAATGTTTGCATATTGACATTCCTTTTGTGCCCATTTAGTAATGGAATTTGAAGAAAAAGAAAGAGAAAATAGAACAAAGACTATTTTTAGTATTTGTCTGCATAACGAGTTATTATTATTATTATTATTATTTTATTGTTAATAATATTATTAATGTGAGTATTGTTATTATGGAGAAAAGTTGCGAGCGTCCATTGTAAAAAGGAACCCCCTGTCAGCAAGCGCAAGAAAAAAACACATGTGTTGTGAGCCCCGGAATTCCCACTGTTTTAATGCAATTATATGATAACTAATGCAGTTATGGTTTAATGGAAGATGTTTCAGTATAATGTGTATGTGTGTGTGCGTGGAGTCTTGTGTTGAAGTGCTAAAATGCGGCAAGCCTGCAGGATTTCTTCCAACAAAAGTTTCTATTCATTGGATTTTTAGCAACCTGAAACTGGTTTCTATATAAAAAATTTTTTCTTCTTCAGTCAAAAATAATTGAGCGACTGTCTCAGTCATTTTAGTAGAATAAAGAGTAATTAAATAGTCATTTTTTCCTAACAATTGACATTTAATCATAAGCCAGGTCTATTGTTTCATGTTAACTGCAATCTCGCTCCTTTGTCTTAAATCTTAAATTGTGCTTGTAATTTCCCCTACTACAACTCCCCTACAAATCCCACTGACCATGTGAAATTAAGCCAAGATCTGGTGAAAGTACAAAATGAACTCTGGAGCTTTTACTTGTCATTCAGAGCCAGTCCATGTGTCAATGGGATGTATCGTCGTGTCATGGACAAACGCAACAAAGAAAATTTTACGATTTCCACAGTTTCATTCCGCCGTTTGGAAATGGCTAAATTATTTAGATTTACGGACTACCCTTCATATATGCTGTTGAACCTTCCCCAATTTCCTTACACTTACCCTTGCATTGCAGCACCAGACGGGAGAAAAATGTCGTCGCTTTTAATTAGCAGTTCATTTATAACTCGGCTTGTAGAATAACCAAGTGGCGTGATATGGTAATCATACCTAGTATAAGGATGCACCGTCGTCGTCGTCGTTGTAGGCGGATTACTACCATACCATCTCCTTTTTGTATAAAAGCTACAAAATTATTTTCCCACTACTCTACCAAATGTATCATTGTCATTCCCTGCAACGTGAGAATATCCAGTACTTTTGTGACATTACTTCTGTCGTTATAGTAATATATTATCGTCTTTTTAGGAAGTTAGGAAGATTAAGAAGTTGGCGCATGCTTCTTTTCAGCTCCGTTCTTATGGATTATTACTTCCCACTTTAATCCCAAACGAATAAACAATTTTGTCTCTCAAAGAGACCATGCCTAGTTATGTACACAGGAACGCAACATTGCTACACCATTTTATCTAAACCTTCACAATACGTCCGCCGCTTTTGTTTACTTTCCACAGTCTATGCCAATTGCAAAAAAAACTTGTCACAACAGCTCCTGGTTCATTTTCTCTCATAAAAGGTAAAAGGGAGGACATACAAAAAAGTAAAAAGAAAGTGTGGAATTCTTCAACGCCAGAATCGTTGTTGACTTTGCTCCTGTTTATGAACTACATTTATGTAGCTAGTCGTCCTCATGCTAATAATGCAGAGACCTTGAAGTTATGGCGATTATATAACAAGTCTGTGTGTATTATATTATTAAAACAGGACTTGCAGGCAAAATAAATACAGGGGGGAAAACCTCATTTATTTAGTAGTGATGAGGCTACACGTGACACGGGAAGGCGACATGAATAAAATATTTTAAAAATCATCTTTTTTTGAGACTTGCATGGTATCTCACCTTCCCTACGAGAGATGCCGTGCTATTTATTTATCACACGCTGCGTGTGTTTATTCAAGACGACATGCGACACTGGTTTTGAGCAAGTCATTACCTACACACTTGGACGAGCATCAAAGGAATTATCCCGTTTTTCAGAAGTTTTTGTGGAGAGTCGAGAAAAGGAACTTGAAAGAAGTTTTTGCTCTTTTATGACATTGAATTGGAGTGCTAATTATAGTACTTTCGTTTGTATGCATGAGTGAGTGAAAGTACGATGCCTGGAAGGCACCCTACTACTACACCAGTCCATTTTACGACGCTTTGACGCGTATTTATTGGTGTCATCCGGAGTCGTTTGCTGTCACGAACAGCATCGGAAAAGCCTGAGATGCGTAGGTATAAATAGCCCAGAAGGCACACTAGCTTCATTCATAGTTGTAAAAATGTTTAAAGAGCCAAAGCGATCCTCCAACCACATGATTCCACAGCTTCCCTTTTCCCCCCTCATACTATGGATTAATGGGGCCTGCTATCAAATACCACCTTTTTATGATTCATCTTTATTAAACGAATCATTCCAGGAAAACGCAATTCCAATTGCAGACAGACGCGGAGACGGGTTCCCCCCAGCACCTTTCCAATAGCCAATTTAAAAATATCTGAATGAACCCTCTTCTGTCTAGGAGCGTATACTCGAATCTAATTGTACCATAATTCGAGGGATTGCTACGGTTCGCAAATAAATGCCGTACCAAGTGAGTTGACAGGGTACGATCCAGTCAACCTTACATAATGTGCAGAGTACATGATTTCCTTTTTTACACTTGACTTTTATCTTGTATTGATATTGCTTTTTACGCGTTTGATGCTCTGACGGTTATTATGACTTATGCAGAGTAGCAGCACATGGTTATACTACCGTGTGTGTGTGTGTGTGTACAAAGCTAAAACTACTCATTTAGAATCCCATTTGAAATAACATCTTTGAATGAATCCAAGCGCCCACTAACTTTTCCGGAATGCTGTCGTCTTCCCAATTTTCATCCAGCGACGTTCCTCCCTTTCCTTTTCTCACTTATTTTTCTTCCATTCTCCCATCTTATTTCTCTCGTGGTGGCAAAATATTTACACACTAATGTCGCTCCCTGCATGCATGCCCAGAACGGAGAAGAATGAACTGCTGCTATTAGACGTGTGTCTTTTCTGTAAAGAAGGCTACGACGACGACTACTACGGCCACTACCACCGCCGCCACAACAATCTTAAAGAACAACCACACGCTACTCCTCATCCGTTTTGTGCTTTTACCATTCCATTATTCAACTTGGAAACAACTAATGGACTCCTTATTTACTCCCCCTTTTTTGTATTGTTTGTTACAAGCAGCAAACAACTGGCCATGTTGCTCTTTATCGCTACTGACTACCACTGATGGCAGTATAGTGCACTAGTAATAGGGGTCCTTGCAGCTTCACTTCAGAATGAAATTTTATTACTTCGCTTCTTCTACTCCTTCATTACTCTTATTATATTATTGTTATTAAATTCCCCTTTGGCCCTGGTGAACTCCTACTAGTGCAAAGCTTACCCGATGTAATAACAGTGTTTTGTGGACATTAGAGATGTATGCATATGGAGTACCAATCTCTCTGAAATACAGGCATATGCGAGGTAGAAAATAATAATGACAATAATAAAAGTACTCGCTCGCATACATTTGGAAACTCTCAAGTTTCTCTCATCCTTTAATACTAATATCCACTCGGAGCAGGGCTATATTTCCCTTCCGCCTTTTAAACGTATCCTTTTTGGTATGTTTTCCATACGAGGAAATCAAATGAGCACAAAAAATGTTGACTAGCTTGCTCAGACTCATTTTCAAGCACTTATGTGTACCTACAAGCACCTTTAGCTCTATTTCTCTCCATATGAAGCTCTCCCATTCTCCCGTTTCTTTCTCCACACACACACACACATTCCTTCAAATAAGTAAGCTGGGGAAAGCAGACGTATATTTTAGCCGAAACAATTCAGCACCGTTTGAACTCCCCTTAAAATACGTAAATGCGGCTGTGTAAAACGGAGTACAAACAGTATGCTAAAGTAGAATGTTGAATGTGAGAGCTAACAACAGCACCCAAATAGAACAACAACTCTGGAGTCTCTGGGTAAACGTCAGAAATGGGGAAAGAGTGAGTAAACAAAGTATAAGATTACTTCATTCCCCCGTAATAATAGTAATGTATATGTACGACAGGCACTATACTAACTAAACCGAGGACTTATGAGAGAGTACATTGGTGCACACTGTAGGTCGTACTCGTCGTAAGTAAGTACATTTTTTCTCCGCACTCAATTTGCATCAACTTGCGCGGTATCATCAGTGATCAACTTTATGTGCGGGGCTACAGTCTGTTAGTTTCAAAGCGGAGCACGCACCTATTTGGTTGTATTCTGATTCAAATCTGTTTCAGATAACATTTTTCATTCGTTAGGGTGGCAGTGACTTTAGAGGGGTTTTCCAAAAATTATTCTTTCGCTTGAACGTGTTTATGCGTAAATATTTATGGTAAAATGTACTTGTTAAAAATGGGTAAAAATCAATTCAAGTGGTACCAGGTAATTGCTACAATCCTGACATTTTTTCATGTAACTTCAAATTTTTTTATTCGAAATTTTTTACTTATTTATTATTTATTTATTCACGACAAAGCCCATTCGAAATTTTTTGTAAAAACCACCACGGTAACCTAAGAAGAAGTACCGTTTGTTACATTACCTATCAAGATGCTCCTGCGCTTTGCTAGAAACCACATTAGTTAAGATAAGAAGACTTCTGCTGACTAAAACTCTTCTGACAAATTCCTTCTAAAACAACCAATTAGATTTTCTAGCTACATATATACAAAGCTATGTAAACATTCCCCTTTGAAAAGAACAGACTGTATCTGTAGATGTATTTACTCCAAAGGAAGCACTATTGCTATGTTGATTTTAATATGCTACATCCATACTATTGCTCTCGAATACGAGATTCTAATGTTCTCTGAAGGAAAATGCCAACAACGAGTGGAGCCGCGCCGTAGCACAAATTATACGATAGTTTACACACGACGAGGGTACCATCGGAACAGTAATTTGCACACGCACTCGCTCGCTCGCTGTGATGTACATCTGTTCCTTACTCGAAATTCCTTACAGTTTCCGTCTGTACAATTGCCTGATTGTCTTATCTATCTTACTTGGCTTTACTTAAGTAATGTCTACACTTACCTGTAATATTTTAACGACTTGGTATACTCAAAGACTTCAAAAATGTACGGATTCTCCGTTGCAAAGCAATTTGCCTAAAATGACACAGATTTAGAATATGGAATGATCGTAGCAGTATACCTATGCATATACCGTAATGTTCTACACGGGTTTAAAAACAGTTAATTTATGTACTAAAGCTGCAAACACTCCAACGAGGCCTATAATCGGGCATATGGCGATGCCAGAGAGAAGTAGTAGCAGAGCTGCTGGACGGTATGCGGCATTTCCTCTGCTAGAAATTAGATGCCTGCAAAAACTCACATTGTACTGAGGAAGGGTGTATACTTGCAGACAGGTTATTATAGAAACTGATTAATTGCTTCAAACTACAAAGGTTCAACAAAGACGAGCCAATGGGATCCTGGAGAATACGCAAATGTACAAAACTTACAGACTTATCTGTCGTCATCGTCTTAGTTCTCCATAAAGCTTTTCCCTATTCCCCTAATAGGCAAAATTACTTTCAATAATGTGTACACGCCAGCTAAACACACATTTACGTGATGCTTTTCGTTTAGTTTTTTTTCAAGTGGGGGAGGGGGAGAGAGGACTTGATGTTGATAAAAACAAATACGATTTTTAATTAGTGCAAACGAGCAACCTCTTGTGGATACTCTTTTTATGTGTAGGCCTCCTCACAAAATTATGCCTGCTGTGCTGTCACTACAGATCACGAACCGGTGGCAGATTTGAAGCAAGCAAGAAAGAAAATAACAGGAAACTGCTGAAAATAATAATAATAAAATAATGGTAACATGTAACAAACAAGTATGTCGTCGTCGTGTTCTGGTATAAATAGATGTTCTGCTTGCTGACACGAATGAAATCACGTTGCGTTCCTTGGAAACAACTTTTTTTCCCTTTTGCCACACGCAAGTAAACTACTCCTCTATACCCTCTCACTACTACTGCACTGCTGCTGTTGCTGCTAAACAATTTTCCTGACGGTGACTACTAAAACAAGAAAAAAAACATGGGCGCACTGCAACATGCAAAAATAACGTGCATTCCTACGAGGTGGAAAAAAATCGCGTGTGATTCGAGTATAATATTTTGAACAAAAATGATAAGTGTCAAAGGTAAAGCAAAGTTCCACAAAACTACTCAAAAGAAAGGAATTATTTTACATGCTCCTTGAATGCATGCATACATAATAGCAGCAGTACTTGTGTTTCCCCAGTGCACGCGGACGTTGGCCAAAGGAGAAAACACTACACCGCACCAGCAAGACAAGTAAGCCAGCAGGTAAGGAAATAGGAGAAAATCTAGAGGATTATCACTATTAATATTTTTTTATACTGGCAGCATACATACCCAGTAGACGAAAAGGATGGTCTCAAACACTCGAGAAACACGGATTCTTTGAATTCACTCTGTGTTGTTGGTTGTACGTTAAAAGGCTGGAAAACAGCCCGAGTCAAAGTCAGAGGCACATAAAAAAAGAGAAGAAACGGAGAAAGCAAGAGAGAGAGAGAGAGAGAGAAGAGAGAGGAGAGCGCGAGACGAGTGCAAAAAAGAAATAATGTACGTAGAGCTACGGGTAAGACAAGCAGTAAAATACATTTTTAAAAGAGGAAAAATGTAGTGTGCTGTGATATGAGTCGTGTTAGTATTACTTCTATTGTTACTATTGTTATTATTAATATATAATGTAGACTGTCTTGTAGCTTCAGGACACGAAGAAACCACATAAATATACGACGTTGCGAATGTTTAATACGAGAGAGGGGTATATAATTGTACTTCCCCGTATTACATTTTTTTGTTAACGTGTGTAAAATGAAAACCATCCTTCCAACGTATTGTTGCCAGTTGTGTATGGGTATTCTTCTATCTTTCTCGTCGTTTCTTCCATTTTCTATTGTGTGATTCTAATTCTCTTTTCATTCTTACTGCTTCTTGCAGAGCCAGTCTCGTTTTCTATTTTGTTACTACAGCTTTTTAGTTCAAAAGACGAGCAACTATCTTCTTTTTTCTCTTCTACTAGCAACATCTAGTACCACCAAATTAGACCTTTTCAAGAAACATAACAAACATAAATGGATATTCATTGTGTTTTGAAGGAGACGTGGCATTAGTAATGGGAGCAGCAGTGGAAAGTAGCACCTATAGCGAGAAAGGAGATATATGCCAGCTGGATATTATGTTGTTTTGGTATTTTTAACCATATGAACACGTACAGCATGGTATTTTATGTGTAGGTATGTGGCCTGATATGCTAAATATAACATAAAACGCAAAAAAAACAACCGTTTCAGCACTAGTGTAGTAGTAATTTTAGTTTATGATTGAATTGGAACCGTAACGATTCTCTTTTTTTGCGGGAGCAAGTTATTCCTGATAAATTTTGGTTAAACATACAGTATGATATATCTTGAAGCGTATGTATTACACGGAAATAGGCAGTCATTAACGCGCTAATGCCAGTACGAACTTTGCTACACAAACTCCCTACCAATGTTAGTGCACCACTACTGCATGGACTGTTGAACAGACAATCGTAGACACTGGGCAGAGTAGGTTTTGCTGTCTACTTGAAAAAAACTTGCTATAAGTTAATAGATAGACAGCTGGTGATATCGCTGCGTATTAAATATGAACGCGGAACTTATAATATACTTTATATATATAGATGTATATATATATTCTCTCAAGTTTTTTACGTAATATAGGTGGATAGGTGTCAAGGGAGTTTTTCTTCGAGAAAAGTCAGACGGGCATAACGAAACAACAGGCCGGGAGATCACACAGCACTAGCGAGAGCGGGTCTAACTCCACTTGAAAACGGAAGATATAGAGCCCCACGGATTTTTGACAACAGTAGCATGTACAGCGCGTCATTTCTCCACTCTCGTAGGATCATCATCGTCATCATCATATAGGGAAGAAGCTACGTTGATTTTAAAAAAAAAGAAAAATTAAACTACCCAGTGTGTTACGCTATTTTGGAGAGGAAGAGTGGAGGAAAAAAATGCGTCTCTATTGTTGATTGATGATTATGCGCCTGCCATCGTTAGTTATTTCGCTTTGTAGTTATTTTCCCGAGGATATTTTCCACGTCTGCCTTGGTTTTCGAGACGGTTGCTATTTCTCCGTAATGCACGGTTCACGTATTGATCACTTATAGAGAAAGGTTAGAGCGGAGGAGGGAGAGGGATTTGGGAGTAATGGAAAGTACAGGTGTACGCGGTGGTATTGATTGCTACATGACTAATGTAATATATGTATGTAGAATGATTAATCCCACGGTAATACACGAAGCGTACGAAAAGCTGAAGGAGAAATATGCGCCCAGTGCATTATTATGAAGCATGACAATTGACGTAATAATTATAGTGCAAAAAAGTTACGGGAAGAAGGCGACTTGGTAATCGTACATTCGACGGTAATCAGTTTCTTTTATGTGCAACGCAGGTACATACCAGGAGTTTTTAGGTTGTTACTGCAAATCAATTTTTTTAAACAGAAACTCCGTTCGCGGTCCATGCTAACGCAACCGTGAAGGAATAATTTTGCGAATCAGATGCGGGAGCATTTAAACAGGGCGCCGTGTAATTCAGAATGTTTCCTGGTGTAAGTACGTATATCAAGGATAGAATGCGCATTTGATTTTTTTTAGCATAATGTGCCGTTTCGGTAAACTAATCAAGTAATGTAAAATTGAGAGTGTTGAGGACATGTAGTGAGGAGGAACTCATGGAGAGAGAGAGAGAAAGAGAGAGTAATGTACACTATGACTTGTCAAAAAGGCATTGGTATGTCGGTAGGTACAATCATGTCTGTCTTGTCAACTTTTTTTAATTTTGACTTTTTATTATTATTAAAACCCAAGCCGAAGTTACTCGTTTTCCTCTTTGCAAACGCACTCAACCATTTACTGTTCCAAATTATAACGTAGATGAAAGAACATATAAAAACACTAATCAACCAAGTTTGGTTGGCCAGCTAACCAAGTATTTCTAAAATGTAATGGCGTTCCTTTGTTTCACTACCAAAACCACGCAACCGTGCCGGACTCCTAGTGTATTGACATCCTTCCAGTTAGAAAAAAATGGTAATAATTTTCCAGTTCCCTGTTTTCTCCTTTCTCCTCATGTAACCAACTCATTCCATCCATATTTCTTTGGGCTGGAACCCATAAAATGCATTTTAGTCCGCAAATGCATTACACTTTTATTGTACATGCATGTTCTCCTTCACAGAGTACTACTCTAGAATTAGAGAAAGTCTCCGTAAAAAATGTGAGGTTAGCAAGGCGTTCAATAAACACACGGGTAGGCACTCAAGTTTCCCCACTGGTAGGGTGTTAGATAATAGTGCGCATTTTCAAAATTAATACCGGTGGGCATAACACAGTGCACACCAAACAAGAACTCGCTTATTCCAGCAATTTAACTTCGCACACTAACTCACTAGTTGTCGGATAGCGAAAAGAGCCGGAAAAGGGAAGAACTATGGAGAGAAAGAGAGAGAGAGAGAGAGAGAGAGAGACAGAGGGCAAATTTAATTGTTGACATTTTGCATGTTGCTTACCAAAACTGAGGTACAGGCGGAAGCGTGTTTTAATGGAGGAGAGAAACCAAAAATCAGAGCCTCTAATATTTTCCACACATTCCATAAACATAAAGATTGCCTAGGAACACACGAGGACGACGACGACGACGACGACGTTAGATCAGTTTACTTTACTGTTTAAATAAATAGAAGTAATTACCTACCTATAAGGATTTTACTGCTGATCTTTCTCGGTTTATTCGACAGGAAGGCCAGTGTTCCTGCTCACAAAACTCGCGCGATCGTAATCTTTCTTCGCGAGTAGCAGCAGGAACAACACTGGAATGACGTGGTTATTGGCTGTTTGCGTTCGTAATAATATGCATATAGGTGGGTAGGTATATTTATACGATCACAGGTTTTATGGAAACGTGGCATGAAACTCAAAACTGTGGAGAAGAGAGCCTGGTAGAGAGGAAGAGAATATTTACTTTTTGCCCGGTAACTACGCCACATAAAATCTCTAAACCACGACCGTATTTACAGCACTCGTTTTTATTATTTACTCTAAAATAATAACTCGCTCCATTTTATGACGGCTTCCCATCTTTCTCCAGAATGCAACAGAGTAGGAGGGAAAAAATAGGTGACTCTGGCTTTTCCCTGCATGTATGTACCATTTGAATTCTTTCGCACCAGTTCGTAAAATCAAAATTGATGATACGTGTGACTGGGATATATGAAGTAGACTAGCCATTTTTATCGCCTCGCATTCTCAAAATATATAGGCCATTCGTTCATTACTGGACAGAGATAGGTTTCCTTTTATGGGGTTGCCGAACGAGCGAAAATTTATTTATCTAAACTTTTATGCGGTGTAGTCGTTCGTGCAGATTTGGAATGGGAAATTTTTGAAGGAGTTGGAATTTTCCCGTATTTTTAAGCCGATTTTCCGGTGATCTTGACCAAACTACGGAACATCGGCTGGTGGAAATTTTCGTTGTTACCAGAATGTTTCCTGTTCTTATGTTTTGTAGGGATGACGAACAACCTCCACCACACCTTCATCATTACCTTAATCATCAATACTATAGGGTTAACTTTTACGCGGTAGGAATCAAGCAAATGTATGCAACTATAATTCCCAAATTTCCAGCGAAATTTTCATCGTAGTTCTAAAAATCTACAATATTTACTCGAAAAATGTTTTTAAAACACGAATTCAATTAGTGCGTGTCCATAGTCATCTCGTAATGAAAACAAAAACGTTGTTAACGGTTCTCCATAGTAAAACCTTTGATAACAAGATTTTCTTAGAATAACCTTTATTCAACTTTCACTGCAGTCTAAAGCCTACGCGTTTTAACTTCTATAAAGCTACATAATGTAGAATAGTGTGCTCTGAAATGACAGAACAATATATTCTTGGAAATGACTGCGGAACTCAAACGTCATTTAATGTGTAAATGTAAAATGTATAAAAGTCGCTTGTCATAATTTGTAAAATGTTGCTTGTCTTCTTTTATTCATTTTTTGGCATACAAAATGCAGGTGCTTTACTATATATTGAATTATGGTCTAAAAACTACAAGAATAAGTAGCGATTTATTGTACTGTCAAAAACTGAAGCTTGAGTTGATCGGTGAACGGAAAGGAAGTATACATTTACACAAAAGTTTACCCTGTAATCATTACCAATACCGGGATCGCATCATCATCGTCAAATCAATAATGCTGATTGGCTGATATAAGTTGAGAAGGCACATGCATCCGAGGAAATTATAAACCATGTACTGCTTCTCCTTGATCCACAATACAGAGTATTAATGAATCTATTATGGGTAGAATCCTTGGGTAAAAAAATATGCAGGATTGAGAACTGGTTTGGGCATAAGAACTGGGAGAATGCGTAGCATTTCCCGGAAAACACAATAACAAACATGCTGCTGATGTTGTTGGTCGTGTAGTTGTCCGTGTTCAGATAGGGACATATGGATGATATGATACTATCCTTCGACTACTACTATATAACTACTGCTAATTGTAAGTCTACTTCGGAGTATAGCTGCCGTTGACTGAGATTGAACACAGTTTGTGTCAACCCGCGGATCAGGGAGGCAGAGAGGAAATATGGACAGTGTTGTTGTGGACAGACGTTTTATAGTGTTCCGAAACCATTTCTAACGAATACCGCTCGAGATGAGGAGACGCGAGAATACACAAAAAGCACTCAAGGAAACCTGACGGATAAAAAGTACACATAACAGCCTTTCATGTCATGTCCAGCCTTGTCCTAACCAATAAGGACACATATTATCCCAGATCCACACACACACTCACACACACACATCCACAATCAATGCAGATGCTTCTTTAACTTTCCCCGCTTTCCCGTCTGCCTATCCGCCCGAACCCAGAAACTGCTTCCCTTCCAAGGACATTTCGAATTTACTTTCGCCAAAGGTCTCATTATACAAACGAATAGGGAGCAGGGTAGAAATGGAAAGGCGGATAAGGATGGAAAGTTATGATGTGAATGAGAGAAACTCTTCCTTTTATTATTACAATCCTGGAAAACGCTCCAAGGAAGTCTTTACTTTCCAGCGGAGGAAATTAGTCTGAAAGTGAAGAAAATTGATGAATGAATTTGTAGTGTAGCACGTTCATGTACATAAAAGCATGTTTTATTATGCTAATTTCACATGTCGTTTCGAGCACGCCATCTGAATACAATAGCAGGGAAACGGATACAAGACTTTGAATTGAATATTTTATTACATTAAATAAAATTGCATGTACCGCATGTCCCTAGCGTTTAGCCAAGTTGGGGTTTCGTAAATGCTAAATCACTTTTATGATTTCGGGAAGCATCGTGATGACTTCGTCTTCAGCCACGCTCCTATACAACACACTATCAGTATCAATTTTGCAAGTACCTCTAAACCAAACAAGATATGTTGCGCTCTTGACATGCACACACAAAAGTAGATGTGCCCTCCAACCAACATACAAAATCAGATTTGGAAGTCAACAACAGCAGAAATCCATAGAGTCAGTTCCGTTTGAAGAGTTTGGTTGCACGCCGATTATTATGGCATACGAGTATGCCATTTCCGTTTAGCATATTCAATTTGTAGTAATACTATTACTAGGAAAATAGTTGTTCGACTACGTTTTAACAATGTCGTTTATGCCATGGGTCACTGTCAAAGATAAACAGTCATTTAACGTGTTTTCCGTCCCTTTTCGAGTATTTTTTCTCTCCGTATTTGGTACAATAGGTAGGAAAGAGAAGTAAATGTCAGGAATAATGCGTAGTCGGGCGTGTTAAAGGGGAAAAGATTCATGGAATTCGCGGAAATTCACCAGTTTCAACAAACTCAGCTGAGGAATTTGTCAACGTGGCAAGTATCTCTCCAACGAATTTTTGTATGGCTTTGTACAATAGGGGAAAGTATAGGTATCACTCAAATATGCACCACTATAATTAATTATGAACTGAAGCGAAAGAGAGGCAAAAAAATGGATCAGTACGTATAACATGTACTGGTGAACGCGCCACCCGCAAAAATCCTTTTATTTATGATATGCGCGAAAAGGTTCCAAATTGAAAGAGTTGATCCCACATTCTCCTTATCCCCTAGGCAAGCACTGCAGGCATTTCTCTATCCGTAGAGTACCGTTTTAGTGGGAAAAAGAAACAACTAAAAGGATATTGACGTAGGAGTCCATGGCAGGCCGTTTCCTTGCAAAAACTGCTGAAAAACAGTTGAAAGACAGTGATTGATTGGCACGTCGGCCCCCATGAATTTTTGTTGATGAAAACTTAGTCGTTGATTTTTGCATTGAAGGTGGATGGGAAAACATTGAAAATGGGAATGGAGAAGGAATGAGAAAAATATTGCATGTTAAAGCAACGTTACCTACAATATTTCTTTCAAATGGCAAAAAAATATTTCAAGATAAGCTGTATACTGAAATGTTGTCGTCATTCTCGTCAATGCGTGTGTTCACCAGTCATATGTCGGCATTTCGTTTTCAAGAATATTGCAAGCGAGGAGCGAAGAAGAGGCTGGGTAAACTTAAGGAAAGGAAATTTTTTAATCACACAGTTCCTAATGTATTTTTACAACAATATGTTGTGGTTGTACAAAATTCGCTGAAAGGATCAATAAAGTGATACATGTATCCACTATTTCGATGCTACTACTGACACTACTACTATGACTGAGCAGCTTTCAGCAACGGTATTATCTCAGTTAACCGTTTGCAGCTCAATTTAACTATCTAGTGGCAGAAAGTGGCAAAAATTCTTTTTCAGGCAGTAATTGCGCGGTAAAAACAAACAATGCATCAGCGTAATACATGTTTTATTGTTTATTGTTGAGGACCTAAAGCCATAAGCTGTTTATAGCCAAAAACCCGTTTTTTCTGTCAATGTATAGCAGGCGGCACTGGCAGATAAGTCAATACGGGGTAAAAAATGCATTGTAACATCGTCTACCAAATATTAATTTTATGTATAAAAAGTCAGGATTTACATAAAATACAAATGTTTAAGTCTTTTTATTTTAGAATTTTTAGCTGTGCCCTAATTTAGAATCTTTTGGGTTTTCCTGCAGCAAGATTCCCATTTGAAATCAGATTGTGATCTGAGTTTAATCACAAATAAGATTATAACTGTATTCTTGGAACTCAACATATCCTTCTTGCATTTTTGGAAATTACGTTTTACATCAAATGGAAACCGAAATCCTGAATTACGTTAAAAACTGCTTCAATTCAGACACGCCATGTGTTGGTTGGTTGTTTGCGGCACTCAAAAGCTTTTCATTGTAAGTCATACATCGTTTAGTCGCACCTAAATATAGTGTCACTGTTTCGACAAAATGGTACGTCTACGTCACCCAAACACAACATGGTGCAGTTTCCGGTAGAAATATAATAAACATTTCAGCATTTCATCCATTTTGACCGTGCATAATGGTCATGGTTATTGCCAATAAATGCCGGCTGAATTAGGCAGCCATAAAACCTCGTAATATTCCTGCTTTTGAGTATGCGTCTTCTTGTATATAATGTAGTATGTAATGTCCAGAGAAAAATAAAATACCTATGCTACCTACCATGTGTGGTGGAACATACAGTTGTACTTATATAATGGCATCATGGGTGCAGTAGCGGTTGCTGCTATTGAAACGACACAACGGGTACAATGGAACGCAAGCTGGCTGCAGTAGAAAACAAGTACAAGTGAAAGTGCCGGATATTCCTACAATGTTTACGGGCCTTTGCAACAGCACAAATAGAGAAAAGGAGAGATAGAAAGCACTTTTAAAAACGCAACGGTAGGAGGAGAAGCAGTAGTTTTGGTAATGATCGTCGTTCTACTGGTGATGTTGTGGCTACGAGGAGGAAGTTCGAAGAAACTTGATGAAACATGAAAACGCCGTTATATAATAAAAGCTGCGTTGTTGCAAAAAAAGGAAAGTGAATGTATTGAGAGTGGGAGATGAAGTTATATGATTACAAGTGAAGTAGGGAAAACGGGACAGAGAAACTCTCTCGACATATCGCCGCTTTAATACAAATCTGCAAAATGCTTTCGCTCAAAAGAGATTTGAGTACTGGCGACGACCGTGAGTGTGAAAACGTAAAGAGATATTTTCCGATCTCTGATAACTTATCTGAGCGCATCCGTTTATTGATATACACATATATGCAGAGAGAAAGAGAGATATATAGATTCTTACTAGTTTCTGGACTGTTGATGGAATTCTGTCTCGGCATGGCAACTTTTGCAGTAAATAATGGGGCATCACGAGCACAATATGTACATACATAATATTATTTTATGATTACTATCGTCTATACGCCTCAACCAGTTTCTGAGAACCTGATATCTGCTCTTTTTCGCTTTCCAATACACAGTTTACAGTGATTAAAGTAAAGTGCTACCGCCGGTAGTAGTCATCATCGGGACTGACACCACTTGCGACAACGCAACCTGGTAATGCGCTTGGAAATTGGTTGACACCGTTTGGTTATGCTTGTGAAGTCATGAAGTTGTTACTGATGATGATGATGGTAACGGTAGTAATGGGATGAAAATATACAAAAGAGAAATGGGTGTAACTGTCTGTCGCTATTTCATATATGTTCACCAAATGCACATCTCTTTCGTGAGACACTATTCTGGCAATAAATGATGATAATGATGATGGCGATGAGAGAATTGTAGTGCCTGTGAGAAAAATGACCGGTATCAACAAACAACGGCAGACAACCAGCTGAAAGCAACGGTAGGAGAATAAAATGCGAAGGAAAAGAGGTTGCATACTTTCTTTTTAACAGAGAAAAATGCAGCTGGCGTTGGTGCCGTTACAACTGCTGCTTATTACCTATTACGCATCACTCACTCACAGTGGGACTATAGGTTGGCCTAGAAAAGAGGCTCTCTCGCAGAAGGAACATACGTCGTTGTTGGGTACACACACACACGTATTTATGCAGGAATGCATCTACCTCCTCCTATAAATATCAGAATACTTTCTGAATACGTCGTTGTTCCCGAGAAATGGAGCATCATCATACAGCAGCACTCGGCTGGCTTTTCCAGACGCAGACAAACGAAACCACGAGTGAAAACTATAAACAGATAATATAAGCGAGAAGAGGGGAAAGTGAAAAACTTTCTTTCCAGTGTTTCCTCATAATGTTTTCGGGGAGTGGATTTCCCTCCGTGGTATTGAAATGATGAGAGAAAGTCCTTTTTGGATAGGAACCAGTGACGTCAGACCTGTGGAAAGGGAACAGCATAGAGGACTACCCTGGATGTTTTATTCCCCTTTGCTGTTGTACTGATGAGGTTGCTACTATTTACCACTACTTCTTCTTCCCCGAAAAGTGAGTAGCAAGTATATATGCTTCTTTCTGCTGACAATACGGGGAAAACGAGGCCGCTCAGACAGAAATGGCTCTAGCACACACACACATATTATCTGCAGAAGTCTCCCTCAAAATGTGCTGGTATATACAGAACACACACGTTTTATAAGCTTGCCTGCCATTTTTTTGGGGCTACATCGAATCTGTATTCTCCATGTTTCTACTTTTCGAGCCATCCTATCATCATCATCGTCATCCCCGCTAACCCTTTTCTTTTTCACACATTCATTATTTTCTTTTTTATGCAACACTGCTGGTGTATTATTTTAGTCGGGTAAAATGGTTCTGGTAAAAGGGACAGCAAGAAAATGGAGACGGGAAACCAAAATACGGACCCAGAATCTCCTACGACAGTATGTGTACTTTTCGGTCGACAGTTAGAGGTATTCAATTATAAGTAATGTATTTACACGGTATAAAGTTACTGCATTTGGGTAATGTGTGACAAGATTGAGCGTGACTAAATGGTTGGGATGCCCGCTCATTGTACAAAATAGAATAAAAGGTAAAAGACAATTTGTAATATATTTGAGTTCTATACAAATAGGTACTTTCACTTACCGCTCCTGACTACCCACTAATGATAAGTTACAGTCAATCCGAGAAGGACGTGCTTATTCGGATCTGTGTAAGCCGTTTAGGATTTGTGCATGTGTGTGAGTGCATCCGTTGTTATTCGCGTGATGATGTTAGATTGGTTGACAAAATAAACAGAACGGGCATTAAAGTTTTGGTGGAAAACGGGCGCAGACAAAAGCGTCAGCCGTCAGTAAATAGTGGTGGTGGGGCCGCGGTTTTCTCTCGCTGCTTTCCAGGAATTCCTTCATGCGTTTTCCCTCTCTCTGCTGTGCACCTTTTTCTTTGCCTTCGCTGTCGACTTTTTCTGCTTTCACATTAAATAATTTAAAAGAGCTAATTCTGCAACAGCTTCAGTCGTTTATGAAAAATTAGCCGGAATCTCGAGTCGAGGCGTTATTGCATTCTTTTCCAGGACTTTTATCTTTCATGCACCGCTGTACTTCGCGGAATTGTCAATATGAGGTTCCGTCTGTCAACTTACAATTAGCTTCATTTTTTGTTTGCGTTCGAGTACACAATGTTGGGAAAGGAATTCTGCCGATTATTTTTGCAGAGTGCAGACCAATGAATACTGCCGCTGCTCAATTTAGTTGTTTTCTTTATAACGTTCCCAGAGAAAAACCGAGAACTGTGGGAAATAATCATTTGCCGACAATGTATCTATATTTACACAAGTAATCTATTGTGAAAACTGGGCTCAAAATTGAGATCCAGATCCCTTATACACATAAGGAAACTAAAGTCAAATTTCAAATCAGACCGGAGATAAGAGACATGATGTATTAAACTGAGAGCTCCAGTCTATGCCACTCCATTTCATCAATGATGACAACGACGACGGCTAAAGAAAAATGGTGGTTTCAAGTAAACACAAACAGACACTTTTGCTTCTTTCCGTAAACGGGTTTTCAAGTTAAAAAAATCTGCTAAGCGATATCAACCCATGTAAAATACCGTTTAAAATGAAGGTAAACATTAAGAGCACGACGGGGCTCATATAATCGTTCGTTATATATTAAGTCTTTATATAAAGTATGATTAAGTAACGGAAAGTTGAAAAAGTCGGAGAGCTGTAGATAAAATGCAGTCCCTTTGGGTGTGTGCTTTCTCTGTTGTTACAAAAATAATTTGTACCCAAAACGAAATTAAATACGAATTTTCACTGTTGTTTTAAAACTTATTCCATCTCCTCTCCGGCCTTCAAACTCTCTTCAGTTCCGAGAAACTGTCGAGAATTTTGACAACTATGCTATTTTCATGTTCCCTATCAAATTCTCAATTTTGCCACAATGTTTCATTCTTGTCCGCAGCAGCAGCCCCTTCAAAATGTTTAGTCGTACTTTCTCCTGAATAGTTTCAGCATCTGCTTCTCCCGCAAAGTTTTATTTCTTAGGGCATGAATACACAGAGGGAAAAAATAAAGGGAAATCAAGTGTTTATATTTGTGTATGTTTGTGTGAAACAGAGAGAATGCGAGTTTTTCATGTTATGCAGGAACCCCTTTTCCCCGGCATTATGATTATCACCATTTCATATGGTTTGGCAGTAGTTTTTTTTTCATTTTAGCATGCCAAAATGGATAAGGAAGCTGACGACTACAACTCCGAAGACTGCGATCCTGATGATGATGTTGATGAAAAAGGCAAAAAGACGAAGGAAGAAGAAGAAGAGATGAGAGCGTTGAGAGCGCTTTCACTCACTCCTTTTTTTCAATGGAATTCTTGGTTATGGTTCTTTTACAAGAGCACTTGCTTCTCCGCTTTTCTTTCCATCTCTCTTTCTACTTTCCTCTGTTACAACAAATGTTTTCTACCGTGTGTATATGAGCTTCTCGTCTTTTCACTCAGAGATTTCTCCATTATTTGCGTCCTACTATTCTTTACTATTTCGGTTTTACGTATAAACTACCTCTTTACTTACCCCTCTCTCCCTCGATATCTCTCTTTCAATACTATTC
Organism: Callyntrura sp. NNG-2020; assembly: GCA_027744055.1. NCBI lineage: Eukaryota > Metazoa > Arthropoda > Collembola > Entomobryomorpha > Paronellidae > Callyntrura > Callyntrura sp. NNG-2020. The sequence continues at coordinate 43,092 of JAHZNE010005953.1, forward strand.
TCTCTATTTTCTCTCTCCTTTCTATGTCTATGTGAGTGGAACAAGCTGCTGGTTTTTTTTAGATCGAGTTGGAACGAAACACAAGCAAAGCCAAAGAGTTACACACAAAACTGTACTACTACTCCTACTCCAACCACTACATCGACACACCAACAACCGTGTTCCTTTTCTCAAAATCTCTCCTTCTCCAATTCGTTTTTGCCCTTGCAAACACACACACACACACATACACAAATACTCACCGTCCCCGTACAATAGGGTACACATACATGCACAAAAATTATTTTTCATCCAACATATCAAGGAAAAAGTTCCTTCCAAAATATTTCTATTCGGTTACTTTTGCAGACGCCTTCCCTTTGGAGCTTTATCTATGTGGCTTGCAGTGTTGTTCGTCGTAAATGTAATGGCTAACTTGCATTCATGTGCAAGTGTGTAGTAAGTAGTACGTACTAATAATACCAGTGGAGGTACCACTGGTGGCGGTGGTGTAGTAGCATTAGTCGTAGTAGTAGCGACGATGGCGGTTGTCCCGGTTCTGTTGGTTTCATTTTTCTCAACTTGGAGGAATGCACGGAAAGTACCCCTGCCACTAGTTCCCCTCTATCTACTTGTTTTTCTGGTTGTAGTTGAGATAGGCCGGTTTCTACATTTTACACTGATATCTCTTACACAACGACAGCAGCAGTACCACTAACAATAAATGAATCTATGTTTTTTTTTGCTTTTTATGGGGCTTTTGCTGTTAACTTATCCGTTGCTGCTGATGCTACTCCTACAACTACCAGTGCTATTACTACAAGCGCAACGACAGCCGCTACAATTTTTCTTCGTTTATACACGTTAGCTTCACCACCTAAAAGTTCGTTTTACAATAAAGGAAAAAGCTATATATGTGGTATAAAATGAAAGTTGCTTGTGGAAACTAAAAATGGAAGCAAATGGAAAATTGAGAGAAATAGAAAACGGTACTGGTGGGGGGCTATCTACATTTTTCAAAAGATGCACAATATTATATTATTATCATTATTCGGAAGAGACGTTTTGTACCTAGTGGAGGTATAGATATATAAACGAGTCTAAATTGGAGTAAGGGAGATAAGAAAACTTTTTAACCTATCGCTTCGCTGACTGACGGAGGCCCGTCTTAATGTCCTTTCTCGTATACCATTGATATTCTTTCGCTTTTTGCCTACTGTATTAGTTCGGATTGTAGAGCAGCCCCTAATAAAACATTCAGCCCAAACATGTAGATTTTTTTTCAAGAGAAAGGAAAATCTGCGAATGCGTACAGTACCCGTTGTCGTGTTGTTTTTGGTACTTGATACCTTGGTGAAAATAAATGACGAACTATGATACGATGAATATTGACAATAAGATGTATGAATGTAACAGATGCAATTATCTGAAGATAGTATGTATTAGGTAGAAAATCAATAACTAAATGTATGATTTTTTGCTCATGATACAACAAAGTAGTTAAGTTATTTTTTTTAGAGAAATTCGATTTCTACATTGCAACTTGTAATGCAGGTGGTTATGGGCGTGAAAACGGTGCGGTGGATGAGAGACAATCTCCCCACGATTATACCCTATTGCGATAGAGGATAGAACTTTCTCCCTCATCGGTGGGTGTTCTGTATGCAAGTGAATACTAATAGATCGGATCGAAAACGAAATCAATCATTTTCAATTTGTGAACCCATTCCTCTCGTACTGATTTTTTTCTTGTGAGGTACATGTACACATTACAGGGAATTCCAATACTCGTGTTTGAAGTCCTGAAACCTAACCTGAAGTCCTGAAACCTGCTGAAGTTTTATGAGTTCGATTTTAAGCTCGATAACGAGTGTTTCTTGAAAAATAGAATATAGAAACGATTCATGATCAGCAATATATTTACATGCACACTGCTAATCTTTTTTTACGTTTTATAACAAAAACCTGTTTCCTGTACAAAAAGACAAAGCATATTTATGTAAATTTATAAAATAAGTAAGTTGTGTTAATTAAAGTGGTTAAAGTGCATTTAAGACCATCTAGTCCGGTTCTTTAGTATATTCCCTCCGTTCGACCGTTCAGTTCGAAATCTTTTTAAGGAAATAGTGACGGTGGCAGCGTATAGTAGAATTGACATACAATGTGGAAAGATTAATATTATGTAATTTTAGTTTCGTATTGTGTATTTTAATTTTTATGTTTTGGTTGTATGTACTATGTATTGATTATTCATGTTCGTCGTTCATATTGGTTTATGAGCTGAGGCAAAATAATCAATGAAGAGTTGCACTTGACTTGAAGTTGAGACTTCAGCGAGTAAGGAGTAGAGAAAGTGTGTTCGTAAATCTCAAAAATTGATCGTTATTGTTTTAAAAGTTGTTAAAAATCACTGATTAATTGTTGCGAGTTTAAAGAACGTATCTGTAGAAGCACATTTAACGTTTTGTAGTTAAAAATCCTAAACATGCCTTTTTCTTTAAGGAGTCATTAGGCGTCGTTTATAAAAAAATGCAGAACTATTTAATTGTTAAGTTTGGCTGTTGCAGCCCTGTTGGTTTAAATTAGAACATAACTTCTGGGAATTAGTCAGGGATATAGGTGAGAAGGCACCTATTGTACTACCTGCAACAGAAAGTAAAATTTTAAATTGTTGTTTGTTATGCACATTCAGGGCCCCGTCCTGTGTCGTTATGCTGACGGCCTTCTCTCACAAGGGGCACTAGTAGCCCGTTTGTCAAGAGTCGGCTTCACATTTGCATGTAGTATTGCTCAGTGATGGCCCACTTCACTCACGAGTGGTGAGTGCGAGTGGTAAAAAAGAGTGAAATTAAGCATTTTTTGGTCAAAAGAGTGGTGAATAGTCTAAATGAGTGATTGATCACGAGTGGAGTAGAGTAGTGGTGGACGTGGAAGCTAATGTACGAGTGGAATGGAGTGTGGAGTGATCGGTTAACCAAAGAGCTATTTTACGAGCGGAGTGGAGCGACTGGTTAACTAGAAAGGTAATCCACAAGTGGAATGTGTGGTCAACATGGAAGCTAATGAAGAGTGGAATGGAACGAGTGGTTAAACAATAAGATGTTGAATGTATATCATTCATCATTAGCATGATATACAGTTAGCTCATAGCTGTATATATGCATGTAATAAGGTATAGGTTGTTGTACTGCACATCAATCCACACTGCGATGGCTTACATAGAACCTTACTATTTATTAGATTTTGACCGTTAAAATTTCCTTTTTTTAGACGATTTCCAAATGAAATAATATTTGGTGTACCTGGGTATTCTGACCTGCTCTTTCACGTGATGATAGGTGCGGGTCAATATGTCATACCGCTCTTTAAATATTTACATAAAATGATCAAATTTTTGTTTTTGTTCTGTTTTTTAAAATTTTATAACTCTGATTTCCGACATTTGCTCGCTTTAAGTTTGGCCGAGATTGATGAACCCCTTTGGCGTCCATGGTGAAATGGAGCTAATAATATTGTTTTGCATCCCATTTCAAAACTTTAAGTTCTATTGGAGTGGATTATTTGCTATTCCAATCGTAATCACATGGGTTTTATAACATATGAAGAGATGAACTGCACCGCCCCTTTGTGATTGAAAATCATATATATATATATATATATATATATATATATAACTTGCTTTCATCTGGCCGAAAATTCTTATCAAAAACGCCTCGCCACAAATTCTACCGGTTAACCTCCTCAGGTCACCCTGATCAACCAATCGCTGTCAAACATAAAACGGCATAGTGGTATATAAAGTACCTGTATACCAAATTTCTTCACGTGTTTTCCAACACCCTCAATTCCCAGGGCGGGTGGATTTGTCTTCAAGTGCTTATCTTGGAATTCGTCCGAGCCATTGATTACTACTGGTAAAACAGTTTTTGAAATTCATTGTAGTTCCATGTCGTGGCCGGAAGTGTATCCGTGTATCTCAACAAAGCAACCCGACCCACCAGTCACTATAACATACCAAATGAAATGGAAGCGTACAGATGAACGTCGTGTGTTGTTAGTTGTTTGTATATTCCCGTCACTACTCTGTTACATATACATACATACAACGAACGACTAACGACAGTAGCAGTAGTGGTGCTATGCTGGTGGTGCTGCATATGGTAATGTGTGGTAGGTAAATGTATTCATTTCATACATTCATCTACTGTGCCATAGAGCAAGCAGGGGAGAAATGACGGCCAAGAGAAATGTGCTGCGAAGAATGTAAGTTCAAAAAGTAAGTATGTAAGTTCCTCGCCGTACCACACGTTGGTATATGTACACATTACTATGTGATAGCTCCTCCCACAAACCGGTAGAATTTGTGGCTAGGGTTGGTTGATAAGACGCGTGAGAGCACATCATATATATATGATGATATGTAACATTGAAATGATTTTCTACGCCGTTTACTTTCAAATTACAATGCATCATATTTGCAATTTAAAAAGGGGCACTTCTCAAGATTGGTTTACCAGTTTATTTGTCTTTTTGTAGTGGAAACTTTTAAAAGTCGTTATAATCAAGCCTGGGTGCGTGTTTTAATGACTGATTAATAAGAGAAAAAGCACTTAATCTTTAAGGTGGTTTTTAATTTTATTCTTTAAAAGTACTTTATTGAAGGGGACTGTTTCAATTTTGAAGAATGAGTGGGGAATGGAGTGAGTGGTAATAATTTTTAAGGTATGAGTAGTGAGTGGTAGAGGGTGACCTCATGAAGAGTAGGAGTGGAGTGATTTTTACCTGCCCATCACTGCTTTCTGATCCATTGTTAATGATGCAAAACTTCGTCTCCTTATTTATGATCCTGTTGTTAGGTTTATTTCTGTGCCATTGTGCATCTTTCCTATTGTTATTATTCTCATCATCATTATAACACTGCATTTCATACATTATGCATAACATGAATAAATGAATAATATTTTATTCCGTTGTCAGCAAACCCCAGTCTCCACTCCTCGTCCATTTTTTCGTCAGTTGAATACACACTGACAGTTTCGCTTTTCACAAAACATAAGACCTAACCATTAGTACTGTTGTCCCACTTGAGCGAAACAAGGCGATGGAACATAGTATAAGGCAATATGATGTAACGTAATGAGTAAGCTTCCAATAAATATTTAAAAACATATTTTGTATGTTCGTTCTAAAGAGCTCATGTTTATAATGTGGATGTATCATGATATTATAAGAA
>JAHZNE010005954.1:0-10985 GCA_027744055.1 Callyntrura sp. NNG-2020
AATTAAAATTATTATGTCGTGTTAACTATTGGTTTAATTTAAATATCAATTATCAAGTGGCATGGATCCAGAGGCAAGGCGAGTAATTTGGGATCTCTTATTGGTATGTAATAAGGAGTTTAAAAAGAGTTACAGAAATGTTTTGTAGACTCCTTCTTAAATGATGTTTTTATTTTGTAGGGATTAAGAGGAGAGCGAACAATTGTGCTGACTACTCATTTCATGGAAGAGGCAGATATTCTGGTAAACTTTAAGATCAGTACACACTTATTTGTAATATTTATAGCATAATAGCTAATACAATGTATAATGCTATGATTGTTTGTGTAGGGTGATAGAATAGCTGTAATGGCACATGGTCAAGTTCAATGTTGCGGAACCCCGTTGTACTTAAAAAAATATTTTGGCAAGTTTTTTTCTCTTGCAATTGCTATAAAGTTATAATAAATTGACCATTTCCTTTTTATGATTGATATTATCATGTTCAACTTTTATGGTCGCAGGTGCGGGGTATATCCTTAAATTAACTGTAAATCGCGGCAACGGGAACGACAACCAATCTAATACGGTTCTACAAGCTGTCAAAAATCATATTCCTGACGCTTACCTGATGAAAGAAGAAAAGTCTGGTCATGAAGAGATTGAAGTATCTGTGTCAATTCCCTGCGATGAGACCACAGGACCAAAGCTGCCCCCGCTGTTTAAAGACTTGGATGAAAACAAAGAGAAACTTGGAATTCAAACTATTGGCATGTCTTTAAGTAGTATCGAAGACGTCTTCCTTGCGTATGTCATTATATATGCACATTTTCCTACATTTAATTTATGTAGGAAAAATAAAACTGAAAGTGTCATATTTCTGAAATGAAGGATTGAAGAGAGCAACGTTCGAGACACGGCACTGGACATCACGCAAAAGACCACCTACATAAAGGAGACAACAGAACGACAGAAATGCTATCCATCAGTTTGGAGACAAATACAAGGGCTTCTGATGAAGAAAATGGTGTACACATTGCGAAAGAAACGACTCCTCGCGGGACAATTTTTCATTCCTCCAATCATGATTATTTTTGGCATCCTCCTTTTCAACACCTTTTACATACCAAGGGAGAACTATCCAAACAGGGACATCACCTTAAAGCATTATAAAAACCCAGTGATTGTATACAACACAGATAACGATGTATGTGTACCTGTCTGAATGTCTATGAAGTTGTCTTCACAAATGCATTATCAGAACTAATTTCTTATTCTTCTTTTGTGAATCCTAGAACATTGCTGAAAAATTTGAAAGCGTAATCGGTTCAGACGGAATACCTGTTAGAATGAAAGACAAATCTATTATAAAAGAGTTGGAAGATGTGAGTGTGAAAGATCTAGGAGAATATCGAGATCACTACATAGTTGCCGCAGATATGAACACCTCTGCATACCACACTTTGTATTCCACCATCCCGTATCATGCCGCCCCGCTTTCAATCAACTTGGCCACAAATACACTCCTTGGAACAATGTCAAACGACTCGTATAAGATCAACACAGCCTTCCATCCTCTGCATAACTTGTTATTTTCAAAGCTGGAAATCGTCAAACCAAGTAGACATCACTTCATGGATGGACCCGTAATGCTTGGAATATTTGTTCCGATCGGATTGGCCTTGTTTTCTTCCAGTTTCATAGTTTTTCCCACGGATGAGAGAAGAACGCAGGCGAAACAGTTACAATTGATGGCAGGCGTTCACCCAATCACGTTTTGGATAACCTCCTTCATCTTTGATTTCACTTTGATGGCGTTAGCGTGTTGCCTCATGATTGCCGTGATTCCTGTGTTTGGATTGGAGAGATTTACTGGAACATTTACTAACGACAATGCACTTGGCGCTTTATTTCTTATTTTAATTGTGTATGGATATTCGGCCATTTGCTTCTCGTACATATTCAGTTTGGTATTTTCAAGTGTATCACTTGGATTTTCTTGTTCAACAATACTTCATCTTATCACGGGTAATTTGATGCTCTGCTATCGACCTTCATTTTTAGCAAACATTTTTTTACTTTTAACCAATCAACCAACATGTATATTCTTTGTATAAATTATAGGTCTCATATTGCCCCTCGGAATGTTCATCATGGACACTTTAGTTAAAGCTGGTGGTGTTCCTCGACTTGTAGTACGCTTTATTTTGAGGTTGTTTACAACGTATGGAGTTTCCGTTAGCATCATGCGTTACTCCTCCATTTCCATTCTCAACAGTAGATGTGCCATGCTCCGTTCCGAGGAACTGGATATCATTTGCAATCCCAAAAATCAAATTGATGCCAACATTAGGCAGTGTTGTTCAAATTGTGCTAATCTTACCAACGTAGAAGGAATTCCACAGTGCTTTGTGAAAGAAAAGTACTTTACGTGGAACTACACAATGACTGACGAAAAGGATTTTACTACTTACGAAGTACCTGGAATTGGTCAAGAAATGTTGTACATGGTTATAATGGGGGTCATCTACATAGCTATCATCCTTTTTATTGAATCCATCAGTTCGATTAGAAATTTGTTCGCCAGAAAGGCAAGTAATGTAACATCGGTTCAAGTAAATGATGATGATGTTGTGGCTGAAGTAAACCGAGTTTTGAGCATGAAAGTATCTGACGATGCCTTAGTCGTTAACAATATTGCCAAAAATTTCGGCGGATTCGCTGCGGTTCGAAAACTCAATTTTGGTGTCCATCAAACTCTTTTGCCACTTGCGTGGTGTTCCAAACCGGGATATTAATGGTCAAGTTGACAAGTGGCTAGGAAAGCTTGGTAATTTTCCAAAACTCTTTAAAAACATGTTTCACGGGAGACAACGTTGACTGACCTATTTCTCTTCTGTTTCCTTAGGCTTGCACGAGGCTGCAGATAGGGAATGTCGAGCTTACAGTGGAGGTATGAAGCGGAGGCTGAGCGTGGGAATGGCCATGATAGGTATAAAAGAGTTCGTTGTAACTGATTAATCAGTATTGATTGATAATTAATTAATGGCGATTTTTTTTACCATATACTAGGGGACCCTAAAATTATTCTGCTTGACGAACCTACCAGTGGCGTTGATCCGCATTCCCGGCGTCAATTCTGGGAAGTACTGAAATCAGCACGACACATGGGTCAATCAATTGTTTTAACATCGCATAGGTATCTTTATTAGTCATTAGTAGCAGTACTAATGTTAATATGAAGATGAAAACATGCAGGACTTGACTAACACATTTCGATTTAATGTATTTTAGTATGGAGGAATGTGAAGCATTGTGTCAACGATTAAGTATTATGGTAAACGGACACCTGCAATGCCTAGGGGGAGTGGAACATTTAAAAAGCAAATTTGCAAAGGGTTATACCTTGGTATTCCGTCTGCGAACAATGAACGTAGATCCAGAAATGGTTCAAAGTCTCAAAAGGGATGTTGAACAAGCATTCACTCCTTGTGTTTTGAAGGATGAACATCAGGTAATTATGCTCAGTATTTTGAAAATAAAATATTATTTATTTTTTTATCCTGATCACGATGGAGTGGTTGAATTTCATGGAGTCGATATATGTTTACGTTTCTATTAACCTAAATTTACAGAACGTTTTGGACTACCAAGTGTACAATACCGAGATGAGTTGGGCTGTGATATTTGGAGCGATGGAGTCGTTCAAAGAACAGTACAAGGAACTGATAGAAGACTATACGGTCAGTAAAACTACATTGGAAGAGGTGTTTTTATCCTTCGCCAAACTTCAGCATAGTGGAGATCGTACGGTCCAAAATGATTGTGGTCTATTCAAAATATTACCAGCATGTTTACTTTGTGATGGCGTGTGACGTCTTTCAAACGTACTTGGAATTTAAAACTATGATTTATGTTTGACTGAAATTGCATGTTTTGTATTCTACATGCTATGTACACGTTATGCTTAAACAGTCATCCATAATGGGTATATATGGTTTTTATTATTCGTATGTGAATGTATTAATCACAAAATAATCGTATAGTTATGTACATAATTAATAATTATAGTTGACGGTGAACATACAACTGTGTCACCCTCTAAATAGTGTAGGTATTTTAATTTTTCAACCTGTTGATTGCAGTTCCTTTTATTTTTAATCATTAAAATAGTATTATGAAGATAGATGCTCAAATACGTACGAAAAAAGGAGTAGAAGAGGCAGATATATCTACGAAAATGTATAGGCGGTGCGTGTGTACATATATATTATTAGGTACATATGTACATTTAAACTGATTGCCATAAAACCGACGTTTCAACTGTTGTGGGTATTTCCATAATATTTCTTTGTTCGTTAAGTCACACTGGACATGTTGAAACGTATTTTAAATGACCGTATGCTTTTCCAGCCGTAAAATTTTATATCAACTGACCACATATCTAGGTATTACTGTCAAATTTTGAATTGTTTTTTTTTCTGACCATGCGTTGTAATTTGTGTAATATGACAAACAGTAAAGCACTACTGCGTCTACAAAATATAAGCCAAACTATATAAGTGATTGAAAAGTATTATAAGTACATAGCATTAAGTATGAAATTTTAAATTCAAAATATTTTCCAGAAAAAAAATTCATCAAGACATTTCGTGAAGTGTGTATCACGAAAAATTCCCCGAAAATGTAATGTAGTTTTACGTCAATATCGCTAAAAAAAACTTAAACAAAAAAGACTGTGATGTTTTTTTCGCCGTGAAATTAAAAGAAACTTAAAAGTTTATCCGTTTTACATGTTCGCATCAACATTATTCAATTTAGCTTTAGCGTCATCAAATTCATGGGGAAGAACTTGTTTCTCGATCAAATGTATAGTAGGTATTGTATTGTGCACATATTTTCATTTCATTGCATTTCACTAGAGAGAGAAGAGAGAACAATCAAAACTCCACGTCTATTATATACATTCAACTAACTCTCATTGTATTTCATGTTCGATCATTTATCCGAAAGAAAGTATATGTTGGGGCTGGGCTGAAGCTGCAATCTCTCCATAAGAATTCTCGGTTGTTACGAAGTAGTGGCATCGTGATGGCATGACGTGCATATAAAAAGATTTTTGCCCCCTCATTATTGTAAATAGGTGTTATGAAATTTTCCCAATAAAGTCACTTTGAACCACTTTAACCGAGCACTTCTCTTCTTTTTTGTCTTTAAGATGACACGTTTACTCACTGACAAGAGCAAGAAACATAGTTGTTGCTTACGGACAAAGTACCACTAAAAGTCTATTTGTGTTGCAGGATGATTCGATCTACGTAATAACAAGCACAATGTTGATCTGGAAATTCATAAACAGAAATTGCCTACTTGTTTTCAATAGAAAGATGAAGGTGTGTGCTCATTTTTATAGAAAAACGTTCTACAGCTCTAACCCGATATGATTAGGAGCATAAACTTAATTAATGCATTTAAAAACATATAAAAACAAGATCACCTTTTCATGATGTTTTTCACTGTACACGACCAAAGCGTTATATCACCTTACCGGCAAGAGCACAGATAGTTACGTACCTACATACCTAGAAAAAAGCCCATACCTCCTTAATATTAAAACTTTTCCACAGATTCCGTACAAGCGGTGCTTTTGGCTGAGTATATTTATACCCACCTGTACACGTATGTTTTTGGTAGATGTGTAAGTGATTAACTTCACACCTAACGACATAAACCTTAGATGGATGTCCTTGAGCTGCAGCCATTTAGAAAATACCAAATTGAAATGACTTTGTCTCCTGTAAAACAACTGTTGTAAATAACAATGCCGTCGTAACTAGAACTAACCAAAGAGAGATATACAAGTTCATGACGGATATAAGTACGAATACAAGTACATTTTGTCAGCGTAGAGAATAATTAAATACATAACATCTTTTATAACTATATTTTGTTACGTATGCGGTCTTCATAGGTATTTATATTTTTTATTATTTCATTTTACGCAGAGTGTTTTGCTTTCCATTCATATCATTGCATCTCTGTGAACATTGTTGTTCTACCTTTCTGAATTCTTTTTTTCTTGATGTAGTCTTCAAGTAACTACCTATCCTATAATGACTTTAATAAAAAATGTTTCTGCTCATGAATCTCATAGTGAAGTAGGAATAGGAGAATCATCAAGTAAGCGTACTCATGTAATGCCTAACAAGTTTCCAAAAAAACATTTCCCCTTGATAATGACTGATGATCTTGATTCAACTGCATGCATGTATACTATACACCGAGCCACAACAATTATCAGTAAATGCAAGAGTACAAAATTCACAATTCTTAACTTGAATTTGGTTGGGTTCTGCAATTCCACGAATGATAGAAGAGGTAAGTGTACTTATTAAATAGAAACATCACAGAAAATTACTCATAATTACAGAATATACATACAATCCACTTGTTACTGGAGAACTGGAATCATTGGATTTGTAGAAATCAAGCAGTCAACAGCTCTTTTCAGAGGCTGAAAAGTAACGTAAACAAAATGAAGAGCGAAAAAACAGTGAAGATATTTGCTTTGTTTTGTATTCTGGTGGTCACAGAATGGAGTCAAGTTGTCCAAGGTGTCTCAACTGAACAAGATTTGACTATCACGTTAAAAGAAAAACAGGCCTTGGATGAGGTAAATACTACAAAACATTAACAAAATAGTTACTGTACATTTTAAAGGTAGTAATGTGTGACAACTGTTTTAGTCGAACATTGTTTTGTTTGTTCCTTGAAAAATTAGTTCCGAAAGCGTGTCGTGCCTATTGTTCCTCATGAATACATGAAGCAGGATATATTCCTTATTCGCTGGCTGAGAGGTAAAGGGTCTCATCATTAGATGTACTCCTACTACAAGCATATTTAGCCCTTCTTCCGTATTATAGATAGAAATTATACATAAGCAATTATAAAAATGTATAATTACGCTCATATGTATTACGAGGAGATTTCATGCAATTTTGTTCAGAATTCTCATACATTCATTGCTAAAGCACTTTCGTGTGCATATTTCCGCGACCAATACTTTACTTTACATATATATATATATATGGTAGTTAATTGCTTCGTTTGTTTGCAATATTCCTCCCACATAATAGCAAAAAATTTAGATATCAACCAAGCTGAAGCCATGCTGAAAGAGGTAAGAAGTTTTTGTTTACTGTAAAAAGGATGGTTGTTTTTTTGCCAATACCCAGTCTGATACCTAACTGTGCATTTATTGTATCGTATCCAGCACATAAAATGGAGAAAGGATAATAAAATGGATAATATTTTGCAAGAAGATTTTACTGAATTAGACCGTGATTATCCGTATCAAATACGATTTCATGATAAAGAAGGTACAAAAAACGGCGACTTCAATTTCATAGGTTATTTTGAAAAGCAGCATATGCAATTTGTATGATGAATTTTGTTTTTAAATTTCATGCAGGAAAGCCTATTATTACCTCAAACTTTGGAGATTGGGGTAAATAAATTAAAGAATCAAAAGGCCCACCAAATTAATAATTGTATAATAAAAAAAACTCCAAGAGCTATAATTCATAAGAAATGTTATAATTTAAGACCTTAGGAGGCTAGCTATTGCGGGGAAAATGGGAATACTCAATCGTCATATTGACCGAGCATTTGAGAATGCCACAAATAGGGTTAGACAGCTTCAAGAGGAGGGAAAAGTGGTGACACAATTCGATTTTATAATTAACATGGATAACTACAATTTAGCGCAGCAAGGATGCCTACAATGTACGTTTCAGAATTTTACCACTTCATACGAGAAATTGAACTCTTTGCAAGTGTCGGTTTATTTTTCCTTTGTTTTCCTCTTTAGGTTTACCATTTTACTTGTATTTAGTAAATACATACGAGTAAGTTTACATTTTATATAGCCAAAGATAAACAAACGCTTACAACATTGGACATTTTTTGCCGATTTTTCTTTGAATGTTACTTTGTTTGTATCCATCTAGACAACATTATCCAGCCCACGCCGACAGAATTATGCTCATCAACAGTAAGAAACAATTATCGGTTTTGTTTTAAGATTATTTCAATGTTTGCAATCAAACAATCCGTTAAGTTGCCTACATAATCAAGTATGAATTTGTATAAACTGAATCACCCCGGATTTATAAATTATAACATTTTATAGCACCCGCCATTTTTGAGCTGGTACTGAATGTCTTAAGACCCATCATGAGCCCTCTTACGAGGCAGACCTTACAAGTTTACAATTCCAACAAGGTGCAATGGCAATCGGAGTTGCTTAAAATTGTTGATAAAAATGAACTTCCAATCGAGTACGGTGGAACAAAAGAAGTATGAGAATTACCATCTATGTATTTGCGGGATGATACAAGTTGCTCTTGGAGTACTCTATTACTACTGATATCGGTTTACATCCATTTTGTCTGAAGAAACCTAGTATTTATTTATACGTGCCGATACCGAGTTATTTTTACGCTAATCTGTAAAAAATGCGGTCTCAAGACTCCTAGTATATATATTAAACTATGTTGAGAATTTCAATGTTAAACTGAAAAAAATAAATAATTTTAAAGCATGCAAATGTGGTGTGTAATTCAAGAAAATATTTCTTACCAGTTTAGTATAATCATAATGACGCAAATGCATAAGCTAAAACGGTTTTGATTTGACTTGTATGTATGGTATGTCACATCCTTAGGCCGTGTACATTTGTTGTACCTTACAAGAAACCGACACACTTAAGTCGAAAGCAGACTTGTCTGTTATTAGCGGACCGTGCATTTAGTTGTTAAGTTGGTTTGTAAGAAGATGATTACTTGATTACGATTATATTATCAAAAGAGTTTTAGATGGAGATGGCATTAATTGACCTTCATCAATGACGGCGCTTTTTATGTGACTATTTAAAAAAAAACAAATCACTGCACATTTTCCTTGTACATAGACAGATGAAGTTATTGTTCAATGAAGCTTAAAAAGTGCACGTGCGTTCTTTTTTGCACGTCGTAACACATGAACAGTGTCCTGTTCCACCATCAAAGAGGTATGCCGTAAATCATGTAATGTGCAATCTGCAATGGTTATAAATACCTTTACGTGTAACAATACATATGAAATAATTGTTGTTTTCCTCGAGGAAACATTGCTTTATTCACACATTGACTTCGCTGTGTGGGAGGAAAATAAGCAATGATTTTGTTTTTAAGTAAAAAAAGGTCATACCAAAATATACATTGTCATTCGTCATCAATGAAAGCCGAATACTGAGAACGAATAATATAAAGTTGTAAAGGCAACAAAAGTAATAATGTTGAAGTGAATACGTGGCACATCTCATCTTATGTCATCAAGATGATCTTGATGATAGGTTTTGTTGCTTATAAACAGTCCTAAGAAGAAATATATTAAATCACTTATACAAGTTATAACTTTGTGATAAGATGGCGTAGTAAGGCAAGCCTCAACAAAAATTAAAAATCTTTCAAGGTCATACAATACAAAATAAATTGCTTGAAATAAAATTTGCATTCTCATAGGGAAAAATGATCAGAAATAAGCCATAATGAGCTATTTTCAAACTGCCCACAGACGTCACCATTTGTATTTCTCAATAACAAGGTCAATATCGCATTACCGTCAACCGATCTCATTGGTATAAATTTACTAGTTGAATATTGAAAGCATCCCCAAGTGAAAGGCACAGGAAGCCAATAAAGCATGACAAATCGTCCCTTTAAATGGCACACATTACACTACTTAAAGGTTTTATAGTTTCATCCAGGGAGATGAAATAGATGAAATGTAGAAATACGAGCTCCCCGGTTTTACCCCCCATACTAAAGAAAGGGTGTGGGGATCAATCTTTTTTAAATACAGAACCAAGAGGTTATTCAATTGAACAAGTCGGGAAGAAGTCGTCGTATACGTATTCTAGATATTTACTGAGAAACAAAAAGCCTCGAAAGGTTTTCTTCTGTGAACACTTTTATGGTGATGACAACATTTGGTTTGGTGGTCTACACGGTACTTACACCTGTAATACTCCTAACATTAATGAGAAAGGTGCATGTCCCCCAAATGAGCAGAAGCTATTGACAAACTTTAACCATTGCAATTTCACGCTAGTAAAAGAATATCCAAAGAACAACGGAAAGAAACAACTGTCCAATAAAAATCGCAAAAAGAAAGTACAAAAAATAAATTTTCATACACATTTATCAATGAAAGTAAAGAGCATATAAATAAGTAATTTTATAGTGGAACCTCCCTGACTTTATAGATGGGACCGGGCGTAGTAATAATACGGGCAAGATAAAGAATCGCGTGGAGTCTGAAGATGTGAACATTGGTTCTGGCAACATTGTTATTAATTGCACATGGTAGTTAAAGGGTGGTGAGACAAAACCGATCATAAAGTAGTCATTTATATATTTGACAAAAACAAAAGAATCGTCGAAACCACTAAAACTAAGTGAGTTGATATAAAAAATTGAAAATAGCATTTCTCTCGCAAAAATGTTGGATTGATAAGTAAGAAAGTTATGTCACTTGAAAAAACCCCAATAACCTATTTTTGAAAGCTCGGTAAGACTGAATATCAAACATTTTTATTCCAGGCACAAGTACACAAGGGCAAGTACCAGTAATAATTGTAAGTTTCAATGAGTTCTTGAGAGAAGACAAATACATTTCCTCCATCAATAAACCCAGAGTTCATGCAATCATTCCAGAAGGCGTAACCGTTCCCACTTGAACGCTTGACGTACGCTTAACATGAAATATACGTACAGTGAATTATTTTCGTGTAAAGACGTAACTCGTTAGGGGAGGCATCATATGTGTACGGATTTGGGAAAAGGGGGCTTGTGGTAATGTTGAGGATCAGTCAGTCGAGAGGCAAGACACATGATCCTCTATCCCAATGGGCACAGATTAATGTGCCCCGCGGATACAGGACTCCACATGCTTCCACACTGGCC
>JAHZNE010005955.1:0-31963 GCA_027744055.1 Callyntrura sp. NNG-2020
CGAGACTCTCGTTGATGTCTCGAGAATTTCTCGAAAACTTCTTTCCCGTTCGAGAGTCTCAATGATGTCCCGTTTGCAAACGCTAGTTGTAACGGAAACCATGCACTATGCCCTACCTGCTACTTTGCGAAAGCGTTGGTCGTTGAGCAGAGTACTGATGGTGTGTAATTACTGAAATGATTAAAGTCGACCTAAGCACGCGATTACATTACGTGACTAGGACGTCATTTTAGGTCAATCTCTAATTAGAGTACGCTTGCTGAACCAATTCATTTTTGCGAAAAATAATCCAATCCATTAAAGCGCATATACGTGAGAATAAATCATTAAATTTTTATTTGTCAAATTATATTCAAGTTAAGGTTTCATATGCAATTTCCGTAATTAGTGATTGTGTCTCATGTAACGGACATGTAGAATTATCTTTTTGACGAATGAAATGAGTCGATGCAACCTATAAAGTGAGACTTTTTTTTATTTCTGCTATTATCATTCTTACTGCATCGTAGTGTCATTTGGTGTCCTTACATAACGCATCATAACCGACATAATGGCATAACCGACTAAGAGAATCATCTTCATCTTTGTCCTTTGATCAAAAAACGACATTTTCACGGCGAATCGAAAGAGCAAGGAAGGGTCGTAGTAGCTAGAGAACATTATTGATTATTATACATCCGAAACCGCTTTTAAAGTTCAACGACTAAACGAAATCGTAGTTAATAATGAAAATTATACGTTATTATAAAGTTGACTTGTACATACATCTGTTATGATCTAAAACCACTGTAACCACTCATTTCTAGTTGGTTACAAGTGAACATCAACTTTAAAACGTGCAAAATAGGAGACAAACTTCACTGAGCACCATTTTTTATAAATATCTCCACGTGGAATAGAAGTTTCTGGAAAGGAAGGAAGTGAACACAGGGAACAAACGAGCACCATCGGGCAATCGAGAGCAACCAAACCAGTAAAATGCAATATGGTAGTAAGATGATAATAATATTAGTACTACGTAGTACTGCTACTAATAATAATAATTATATATACATAGTAGCAGTATCAGTATCACTACAAAAGCTTTTATGTTCAGCAAAATGTTTACAGTTAAGTAGAATACACGCTTATATAAAAGCTTATAAAATCAGGAGGAGCGTTCATAGAAGAAGGCTATTTTGTATTTGTCCAAAAAAACGAAGTAGATGGTTTAGATAGTAAAGATAGTGTGAATGGTACGGCATGGGAGTGGTGTAAATCACCCTAAATCAAACCATCCAGAGAATATAGATCACCATTAAAAAAGCAGTTTACATGTGTGGCTCATAGAATAGCTTGAACAAAAAGTATATTGATGGTGGAACACGATTCATGAAAAAAATATTGAAATTGCACTTTCGAAACGATAAAATTCATCGTGCGGAGAGCTTGTGCAATACTTTTTCCCTCATTCTACATGCACGTCCGTAATGTATGTGTGTGGTGGTGGTGGCGGTAGGGAACTTCACGTAGACAAAAGTGAAATAACAAACTCGGTTGCAGTCTGTGGGTGACTCTCTCTCTCTGTATAATATAATGATCCATTATAAAATGATGTATATTGCATGCCTACGCACACGTATTCCTAATATTGGGTCTACTTAACTTTATGCAAGGATGCAAGAATTCATTTTTATTTTATAGCAGTGCAGGCGGCAAGGTAGGTAGAAAGGTTACATTTTTATATGTCTCTCATGTACATAATTTGATATTTTTCTCACAATTTATTGTTATATTGTGGTAGTGTGACACAAAGCATTATTGCCTTACAAGAGGAGCAGGTCTGTATACTGGTAACCTAAGAAGTCAATTGGATCCCTCTCTTCTATCTCTCTCTCTGTTCCTCTCAGCTTCTACGACTGGATGGAAGTGATATGAAGTGTGGTTTCTAAAAAATATATGAGAATGACAGTATCTTTCATGATCGTGTCTCTGGTGACGCTTGCATCTTTCAAATCCATATCCGTTGATGATGTTGGTGCTGGTATGGTACATATTATAGATATGTACACGGCACGGGTTGTAACCGCGTAAAACTGATAGCGAGATCCACACCAGAGACTATCGTAACATTAGTCAGTAATAATAATGCCAGGTTTCTTGATCTTCACAATTATATTCCTTTTTGAGAGAAATGTGTGAGGTGGTTGTGACACATTTAAGCTGAAACGGTGGAGTTCATGAGGATGATTTTGATTATATAACGAAGGATGCGTGAAAAACTGTTACCAACGAATATGGATAGGCATGTAGTTGATTATGTCAAGATTAACAGGTACTGATATGACGTCGCTTAAACTGTGACTACTATAGTACCAACACCAACAGTGAGGGGGTACACGGTGTATATCGGTTTTGTACTATAATTATATTTCCGCTGGTTTCCCAACTTTACCAATAGATCGCCATCCATGTCAGGAACAATTATTTTCAAATTGGTGCATTGAATGATACAAGGGATCCAATAATTTCACATTAGCGCTGATGTCTAAGAATGAAAGAAAAAGTTGAGGCATTTTCTGATAAATGTCTTCATTCTTTAGCATAGCATACTCATAAAACCCTCTACATGTTTGTCTTTTGACTTTCTGCAAAGAAAATCTTTTGCGTCCTGTCGCCTCCCTTCCTTTCATCTTTGTCAGTTTTCTCGCTCTTTCACGTTCTGAGCTAATGTCGGTTTGGTTGGATGGATAAGTCAAGTCAAAAGTTATTTGATGACCTTATGGCATGTCTTCTAAGGATGCGGAAGACTCATTGGAGAACATTGCCGACTCACACAACACTGCTCTCTTCACCGTGGAATATTTGTTCGCTTCGCTTGTTTCTCTTGTTAAGAGTCGCTTGGTGTGAAGTATTTTATCAAAATGCTTCACCGGAAACCCAAAGCAAAAGGAGCGATCCCAGATGCGAAAATGGTCTAATATGACAAATTTCCATTTATTTTCCTTCTTATATCATCATGTGTGTAATAGTTATAAATAAGTTTAACAGCAGGGTATGTGCACGTCTCTCTCCGCAGAATGCCTGAAACGTAGCTCGGCAATATCTGGCAAAAGGTGACTCGTAATGTAAGTGAATTAATGCGTTTGCATCGTTGGGAAAATGGCGAAATGGTAGTAGGTTGCGGGTCTGCTTTTGTCAGTCGTCGTACCGCTGCCAATGAGAGCTACGCTGGAATACTACTACGTCTTTGGGATTCCATTTATCGGTAGCTTCATCGTCTTACATCCAACAATTTCTCATAGTTTAGCTGTCGATGATCGTCGGCGATGACGATAATCATGTATGATAGTTACCAATACATTCATACTCTGATCGCGCATAAGTATAGGTATGCATTTCTTCACATCTGTACACCTATAGCCATTTCAGTAAGAGTACCAAGCCAATTCGTGGGATGTAGAATAAGTACAGTTTTACTGGTATGTATCTAGGCTTTGCACATCCAGTGGAATACAAGGCATCATCATTGGATAGTGCTTTTCGTTGTGGAAATCGGAATGTGATCATCGTTATCTGTCTACCAGCGTCAGCCGAACTGGGGGCAAACTAAAGTAGAAGCAGAGACAAATTTGAGTTCGTGTCTTCTCATCGTTGCGATGTGTGTGGTTTCTGTAAGATGCTATTAATGCAGACTTTTCTCATTAATCCTGATTTTCTCAACCGCTTTCATACTATGGCAGTGCAGAAGTGTATTCAGCAATAAAGTTGTGTTGTTGGTAAACTTTAGCATAAGGCACGTTCCAATCCCGTTTCGTTTTGCTGACTCTGCAGCTATAATGTAGACTAAAAGGTGGGAAAATCTCTCGTGTTGCAGAAATGTAGACGCCTGTGGGCCTGTGGTATACATGTCATGCCCATCCATTGTCTGTATGTGGCTGACATGAGTTTAGGATAAAATACGTTCGTACGATTATATTTCTCATTTTCTCTCGCTCCAAATCTATCCCGTTTCACAGCTGAAATATCTTAATTCGTTCACTAAGACAGAGCAACCGAGAAAATTGTAATATTAAGCGTGGAGGAAAAGATTTTCAATTTTACTTCCACACTTGCATTTTCAATTACCCCCAACTAACAAATGTGGTGGTAATTTTTTATGCTACGGTAAAGCATTTGCATTTCTACTTCTCTCTCTCTTTCTCTCTCTTACACACACTTTCAGTGTTGCATTATGCAACACTTACAATTGTGATTTGAATGGTATAGGTATAAATTCAACATTCCCATTTCCAAATTGGTACACTTTTAGTTTCGTACCCATTCCTTCCTCAAATATCATCACACACAATGAGAATCCATCCTGTAGCAGGTAGGGGCGTGGAAAAGGAAGTCGCAGTCGTTATCTACCAACTATCCATCCAGCCACAAAGGAAATACGTTGGCTTCAACCTCGGAATATATCTTCATTTTCTTCGTTCCGTTCCATATACGAGGAGTATCGTCATTATCATTACTTAAGTTGAAACCCACGGAATTCAATTGCTCTTTCCGTATTGAAGTCGTAATGTATAAAATTGCAAAAGGTTGTGGTACAGTCGCTATTCAAAGCGTCGGCAACCATTTCGAACCAATTTTAACTTTCTAACTTTCTTATATACATTCATCAACATTTCTCATTTGCTGTTTCATTCTTGTTATTTTACTTTTTTCCACGTAATGTTTATGCGAATCGAATAGAAAAATTGTATCTACATGCTTGTACGACACAATACATGCACACTACCCCTAATAATAGCACCCTATTCGAGAGATGCACCAAATGTTATAATAAAATGAAAGTAGACCGATATATATATATATGTTTACGGACGAAAGAAGCCCCAAATCGAACCTTCATGGAGTACTGTGTTGAGTGTTGGTCATGTACGTATGCATTGCTCCATACACATTATTTTCCGGTGTGTCTTGAGTTACTGCTCCGAACGTACCCCCTCTTTCTCCCGTTTTTCGCTCATTGTGCTTTCGTTCTTTCACTCTCTATTTCCAACCGCTCCTCTTCACCAGAGTCATCCTGTTCTCCTCCCCTGTCGTTTTTTCTGACTCTTGATCGTAACCTGATCTGAATTTTCAATTGAAGTTATAAAGCCCCAGCTTATTCTCACTTGCCTTTCGCGTGATAGTCATTTCTTCGTAGTACATTATACAAAACCGTGCGGTATAGAGCAGAAAAAGTTTTTTTCTCCACCAGAGATGTGTGTGAGAGTGAGCGTCAGGGCAAGCCAAGCCACGTCCGCCTTCCTCGCTCACTCCTCTTCTTTATCTCCAAGGGTGTGATGTAATTTCAAGGAATTTTTGATGAATTCCCATTCCAGTTCTCTCTCGCTTCAAACTTGCATGCATGCATGCTCTTATTTCTTTTGATATTATTTATACGAATAATGTGTATGATGGTAGCACACATACATGCGACTTATCCTGGAGAACAATATGTAGCCGTCGCTGCACAAAACTACATATACATACACATCGGCATTTTTCATTTGGTTCATTCGCTTGTGGCTACCTTGGGAAACTTACACTTGGAGATATATTGGTGTGGTTGTATCATTATTACCCAATATTACTCCACTTGCATACACACCCTTCTTTGTATTAGCTACGTCAAATGGGTGTAATGCGTGCATACTCTTGACTGGTGTTCTCGTTCTGTTCGGGTTTTCCATACATGCTTGCATGAGTGGTCATATTATCATATGCACTTGTGCATGCTACACTAGCATAGTCTAACGTCATGTGTGAATATGTAAGTTATGCCATTTGCTCAACGCTTTCTTCCGTCTGTCTTGAGACAAGACAAAGTACATGCGTCGGTTCACATTGATATAGTGCATGACTTGAGGTATATTAAAATACAGACATCCAATTTTCATTAGTCAAAAGGAAAAGTGTAAGTCGGTGAAATAAGGTTTCTTCAGATATACTATGTATGATGCTGTTCTCTACAAGTTCGACAGTCGATAAGTACTAGCGAATATTGTCTTGATGGTCTCTCTTTCTATGTAGTCTTCGACGGGCTGCTTGAATTGTTTCAAAGACAGTGTGAGTAGTCATCTCATACTGCTCTGACAAATCCCCAGAACATAACGGGAAGGTTATCAGAAATTCAGGGACACCTATGTGATGGCATATACAACTATCAATAATATACGAAAAGTAGTACCCGAAATGTATTTGATCGGTTTCAGTTGTGTTGTAGCTCTGTGTGCATTCTCACTCAATTGCTCGCTTCTTCCGGGGTGTTTTTTGCTAATGTGACGAACTGCCAGTCTTTTGTACTTTGTAGTAAATTGGGTTTTTTGCTTTTACGAGACAAAATTTACCCCTTCGATGACTGTGCTTTTAGTACTATGCTCACATATTATATGCATGTATCGCACAATCTGCCGGAACTGAATAAAAAAAATCACGAGGATAGAAAAAGGGAAGAGTGAAAAGGAAAGAAAAATAAAATTATATCAGATTCCGGTGTGTTATGTCATTTACGAAGGAAAATAAGAGAAAAGATCATATTTGCGTTTCTACCCATGTGTTATCATATGCATCACTGTAGTTTTACTTGAGCTCTTTCCATTTACCATTCTTTTCATTGCTCCCTCCGTTCATAATACAATTTTCTCTCTGATGTATATAGTGCTCATTTTCGTTTGATGTGCCAGCAATTCTTCAATTGTCGTCATATGATGCTATCAATGACATTGGCATACATAAAAAAGGGTGCATATACTATCGGGTATTTTCTACAGCCATTCGTATCAACATAATATACCTAAAACAACAAAATGGAGGGACACAGGGAGAGGTTGCAGAGAGAGAGAGAGAAAAAAACGAGCATTTCCAGCACTATCGGCAGAGGACATCAGACATGCCAAAGACACACATAAACATACTCACATATCGCTTGAAGGAGACGGGAAGTGAAGCTCTTTTTCGAAACTGACTTACCAGAAATTGATTGAAGTGGAGAGAGTCAGAACTGCCGAATCTGGGGAATAAAGGAAGAAAATATATAGAAAAATAATGCTTGGTAGGAATTGAAAGTTGTTAGTATTGACGGTGCACCTTTCCTTTTATGTTTATTATTATGCTTGATGTCCTCATATTCATTCATTCATGTTCCACTCTACGATCACCACCGGGAGGAAAAATTGGTTTTGACAACAGGAGCTTATAACCAAAACATGTTATTGCGGTCGTTTGTAATATTTTATTGGAGAGGTAATGCATATGGTCTTGCTTATAAATGGGCTTTTCTTTTTTGGTAGTAGACCAGCGTTTACTTTCACAACACGAGCTTCAGCGACTCTTAAGTATGTGTGTACCTACTATAACCAGCGTGTTTGCCCTGCTTCTACTTGGTTTGTTGAAACAAGGAAAGTTAATTGCGACTGGGTTGCTTATGCAAGCAAGAGTTGGAATTTTCCCTAAATTGCTCAAACACGCATTTTAATTACCCACTCAATAAGTGACTTTCTTATATCTATTCATGCCAACAGGTTTTTTATATAAAAATTAGATAATAATAAAGAATAACCTTAATTGAACCACTCACGGAACTTTTTGTACGTAGGCAGGCACATGTAATAAACCTTTACCAGTGTAGTTTAGGTATTTGCTATTTTCTCCAACGAATTTCGCATCCTTCCTGGCGGATGAGGTAAGGTAGACTCATTTTTTCGTCGAGAAAACTAGACTAGTTCGTGGAAGTACTTTCTTGTTGTGATTTCTTCGTAAGCGTTGTAATGAAAAAGGGGAAAGGGGAAATGTACAATCTACAAAGCCAAGTGGTACGATGGAGTATATTTATGTATATCGCGTTTGGATTATAGAAAGCATTGAAAGCCAGCAAAGAGAAAGAAGATGAAGGAAAAGTTGACTTGTTGGATGAGGTAGGGAAAGAATGAGAGAAGAAAAAGTTTTCTTTGGTGAAAAATATTGCACGGATGGAAGTTTGACGTTATGAATAATGCTAATAATAAAAGAAACCAGAAGCTGCTAGGTGTAGTAGAGAGTCCGCACAGCCTTTCTCTGAAGCTACTGCTACTGCTGCTGTTTCTCTCTTGAAGAGGTTCTCTTGGTGAAAACTTTATCCGTAGGTATGAGCTCTGATAACAGGCTCTTCTCTTCTAATATCCTTATTGAGATCAGCTGCTACGTTGGAATCTTCACGAAAGTTTGTTCCATTTTGCCCTTTCAACAGTTTCTCTACTGGCACACCTACTCCAAGCAAAGAGTAGGCGATGTATCCTTATTGAATGAAGTGTAAGTTCATGATTCTAACAAGCATACACGAATGTAATAAGGCCAAGAGACTAGAGAGTCGTAGATTCTTTCTTGTGGAGAACTTCCAGGTCACTTTGTTTTAATATATTGGCACTTGTGGGAAGGGCAGGGAATTCCCCATAAAAAGATTATTTATATTAGTAATGCAATAGCTGGTTCCGGGTACTTCCTTATATGAATGAGACGATTTAGTTGATACGTTTATGTAAATAACGAAGGACAACTTTACCAGCATCTTTATTCTCCCAGCTGCACTGAATATGCACACCTTCTATTATGATGATAAATTATATTCTGAAAGAAAAATGTTTGTTTCAATAAGGGGAAATAGTTGTTTTCTCCTATTCTCTTACATGCTTTGAGAAAACTGCTTTCCTTGGGTTGTGTGAGCAAGTTTCCAAATAATATGCAAAGCACTATTTATGATTTTTAAAGTTTTTTATAATGGACGAAAAAACCAGCATGGAAAAACCGAGAGCTAAGTTTATCCAGGAAAAAAGTTGTTGCTGTTGCTCGGGTTCGTAATGTTCCTACTTATTGTGCTACGATGTGTCCACTTTTTTTAAAAAGTAAAAGTGCACAACAATCAATAAGATGAACAAGTGAGAGAGGCAAGTTTTGCTAGTTGGTAACAGAGGCTACTTTTTCATGACGGGAGATGATGATGGGAGTAACAACTCCTGGGAAAAGTTTTGGTGAATTCCCATTTATACAGTGTGGAGTTGGATGATATTTAATATAAGAATAACATCCGATTCTACTTTTTTTTGGGAAAAAAAGAAAAGCAAAACAGTGACAGACATTGATGTAATAAATTCGATAGGAATGATGTAGCGCGTTTGTTGTACACATTTTTGTCACTGTTCACATGCCATATTTTACTTTTGCTGTGGCTGTGATGTTAGTGTTTGGCTCTTTTCATATGCTACTTCGCATTGGTCGACAACCATAAAGAACTTTAAAACACATTTTATGCATCGTTTAACCCTGTGTATATTTTGTCGTATATTCTTGTACTTTTTCGTCGGAAATGTTATTTTATAAAATCACGCGTGATAATGCTTTACTGAATAACTCTTCTCTGATGATCTAACATGTTTTACATTCTATACACACAAGTATGCATGATGATAAAGGCTGACGACGATGATCAAACTAAACTTTCTGCCTTGAAGGTAGAGCTTTGTCACTGTGTGTAGTAATCGTATGGTGGTGGTTGGTGGTGGAGGACAACAATAGCATGCTTTGAACCAGTGGGGAAAGAAAAAAATACAGAAAAAATCGTTTCAGGATGGAGACTCACGAGAGGTGAGTGTGCTGTAAATAAATGTATGTCGTTCGTGAAAGTTGTATATCCAAAGTCCTGCTTCTTTCCTTCTGTGATGACGACGGAATTTTGTAACATTTCTTAACTGTGAACATTGCACATATGCACACACACGCGTGGAAACATACATTTGCCTCGACCGTGTCTACTTTCTCGGATAAAGAGAGAGAGAGAGAGAGCATTTTGGGAACTGACACTTTATTTTCCGGTGCTGGTTGTTATATTCCAAATTTTAGGCAGCTGCAACTTGATTTCCCCCTTTTTTCTCCCTAGGAAGCATATATTTATTTTACATAATGATATATTACTGTACATTTATATCTGTTCATGGTTCGTGGATGAAATCTGCGCCGCTCTGTAGAGAGGGAGAAAAATCTTGTCAATGTAAAGCACCGGGACTAAAGTTTTGAATTTTTCCTTATGGCTTTACAACTTTCTTTTTGCGATCAAATTCTCAACTGTCGCCTTTCATCCGTCTTTGTTGTTGTCGTGATGCTCTCTCGCTCTCTCTTGTCTCCTTCTGTGATTCGATCCTTTTTTGAGCTATGATTTGCCTTTTCTTGATGTTCTACTTTCCTTCCACCTACCTTGAGAAAAAAAAGTAACATATCATCAAGATGATGATCATGATCGTCATCTCAGATATCGTGATGTTCGTGCTGTGTGTTCAATCGCTTCAAAGTCGGAAGCTTCCACTTCTACATTCACGAAGGGAATCGCTTTCTCGCATTACCAAAACTGTTGCTCTTTCAATTTTTGAATGTCGTTTTCTGTCAGCGATGATTTTCGTGCCGATTGATCTCTTCTTTTGGATTTTTATATATTGCCTACTGTGTCGCGCGATAATGGCAGCCACTACTACTACTACTACCACAGCTATAAAGCCAGGCAAGCGAACAATAGCTCTCTACTACTTCTGTGTGTTGTCAAAAGTGTTGAGAACGTTTTTTCAGATCAAAATCTTTCTCAAATCTTTTTTTATTTGGGAGCCATTAAGAGAGAGAGAGAAAATTCAAGCTGAATCCTTTATAGTGAAGACAATATTTCTTTTTTGAGAAAGTTTTTCCTACCCCACTACTTCTAAAGTTCTGAACCACTGAGCGTCTGCTGGATATTCTACTACAACGACGTAGTAAAAACAAGTAGTAGTGTAGATTAGTGTTATTTTGTCATGTTATCTTTTCACACACTACACTTTGAACATTCACTGATGAATACTCATGTTACCCCTGAGATCCAAAGTTGGTTTTCTTAAGAAGAAATGATGATATGTGCTGTTTTCTTAAAACTGGGATGTGCAATATATAATATTATACGAATTCATCTTTACCTATTTACTTTATTACCATTATTATACGCGAGACAGTGGAAAACACGAAATTTCCAGCGAAATCGGGTAAAAAGGTTAAAATGCTTACTGTAGTTCCACTTTTCTATCTCGTTTTCATACGGAACTCCCAAGTGCACTACTTCTGCTTTTTTTGCAACCAACATTCTATTGCACGTAAATTCAGTACGTTATCTCCGTCTTTGTGTGTATATAGACGATTTATACATATGCTACTTTAATGTACATATTTTGTGTATGTATCCGAAAAAAATCACGAGAGAAAGAAAATGCAGGCGACTATCCCTGCTAAACCAACTGACTTATTTTTTTCGTTCCTTTTAACGAACGTTGTTTTGTAGCAAGGAGAACATGGTACTAGACCTTTTCTGTTGTACATGCATAGTGCATTTAGGAGTATGATGGAAGATACTACACTTTCATTATAGTTTTCCACTGAATTGGATCTTTGCATTTACTGGTTGAGGTTGGTTCTCGGCGTCGTCATCGTCGTCGTCCTTTTCTGTATGGATCTATCAGTTGAGTAAGCGGAGACTATATACATATAACATTGTAACTGTTGGTGGCGGTGGTGGTGGAGGGTCTGGTGCCACGTTTACGTATTCCTACGTGAGTAGAATGGATGGTTTTCTAGCATGTGGAGTTGAATTGCATTCCCAGTCTCTCTCTCAAGGTTATGATGATATCGTCAAATGAAAGTACACATAGACAAAAACAAAACCAAGCAAGTTTGCCATTCCTCCAAAGAGTCGTATTATTTGCCTTTTCTCAGATAGTGAAAGAGTGAGAACGAAAAAGGGGAAAGCCGAAATTTTCCGTGGATGGAAAATAAGCAACCTGACTGTGAGGGCATGTATAAATATATATATATCGCTCTTTTTCTCCGCTTATATGAGAAGTTGTAGTAGTGGCATTAAAGTAGAAAACAAGAAAACTTATGGGCTCACCAAGAATGGATGGTAGTGCTACTATATATAGACAACAACAAAAATACATCTGGTGATGGAACTGCTATTGCTGCCTGTGCCCTACTGCTACTGCATATCTATATGAAAATGGCTGTGGTAACAGCAGCTCAAGTAATAACATCACCAAGAAAAAAGTTAGATAGACTTTCCATTGCAATAATATCGCATCGACTCTCTGAAATATTTATCTTTTTACTTGGGTGGATTGTGTTGAAGATCTTTTGCTCTTTTTAAATCGCTGAAATACCTGAGGAGGCTCGTTCCCATCCCGTATATTGCGTATTGGGGTGCACCAGTCTTTCTATGTATGTGGTACTTATTTTTTCCCCGGGTAGATGTTGAACGAAGGCGAGAAATAAGTACAGTGTGTAATGTGTAATATTGTAGGTCGTTGAGACAGAAAGAGAAAGAAGAAACTTCTGATCGCAGAGGGAAACGTTGTAGCGCGTTTTCTCCATTATTGCATCCATATTTTCCATTCACATATGCATATTTAGACCATATATTCCAGCATACAACACGGCAAAACTTCTTTCTGTATATACATTGATGCCCCTATACCTGTATATGAAATGGTGAAAGATGTGTCTACCTTTTTTAAAGAATCATTTACTTTTTGCTTGGGGGTCTCATATGGCCTCTATCTTTTCCCTCATTCACTCACAGATATTTTGGATTTTGTCCACTAAATATGTTTCTTTCTGATATAATATTAAAATGGGCATGTACCTGTACACCTAAGTAACCGTAAACTGTTCATGGGTGTACATTGGAAAGAAATACAATTCAACCATGTATGAAGAGTTTTTTACATGCCCACACACACCACGATTTACTACCGTGACCACACTGTGGTAAAAAAGAAGCTGTTTTCCTATATTTTTCGTTTTTTCATCTTTGAGTCGGTGTGTGTGTAAATGTGTCTGTGTTTGCTTAAGACGGACGTGTGTGTGCTCCTGATTCTGCTTTTATTTTCTGTAGATTTTTCTCCCTGTGAGTTCTGCACTACTTCCAAGTTGATCTCATCACCAAAACCCCGAACCACTATATTGCCAGTACCACTATTACTGTTACTGTTCTGCTTGTCTGACCGAAAATTCCAAAAGTTCTGGTTGACTGAATTAGGGAGATGTGTTTTGTGTGTGTGTGGATGTGTGTTGAACAAGTTTAACTAGTGTACAAGGGAGCGTGAGAGATGATGTGAGATGTCTGGCTGAAGAGTTGCAGAAAGAATACAAGTCTTGCTACTGCCATGACCAAAAACAAACGAACATTTATTATTATATACAATATAACTGGTAATATTGATGATGGTATGGTAAATGGTAAATGTTTGCTACTAGAGAGCCAGTCGCTAATGCCTACTTGGAGGAGTAAAACTACCGATGGTAATTTTATTCCTACGGAGTTGTTGTTCAACTACATGTTTCGGGTCCCTCTCTCCTGCCTGTCTTGCTTTTTCTTTGGGTTTATTTTCAGCGGTCGACGACTTGGGTCGACACAAACGACGGAGTTTTTGTACAACAAATGCAAATAGTTACAGATGTACGAACTCTCTCTTTCCTCCTGCTGTACACACACCAAATGTAGTGTGCATGTTTACCTTTTCCAAACGCACAATCAGAATACATTGTTGTTACTCTCCATGAATTTCGTGCTCCTTTGCCATGTTTGATTTTATAGGGGCATTTTGTAGCAATCATATAAGTTGAGACCATGTTGAGACACGGATTCAGGAGCAAAGCGTCTTGGAAAATTATCGAAGTGAGAAGGAAGCAGGAGGCAGGCAAGTAGCTGGAGAAGAAAGAAAAACAGTCATAGAGCATTGCACACTGAACACTTTTCTCCCTAAATGTTTATTACAAGTGGTGTGTTGTTTGTTGCTGTCAATATATACTTTTCTCCTGGTAGATAGTTTCTACTACAGCTTCCAGGTCTAATACGCATATTTCGTCAAGCTACCACCACTAGATATGACCAGACCTCTGACGAAAGACCTTATATTATGTACAAAGGCAGTGTTCGTTTTGTACGTACAACCCCAAATGAAGGGGAAAGAAAAGCAATTGATGTTGGACGACGATGATGGCTTTGCTATTATAGGTATTGTTACTCTTGTTGTTGCAAGTTAAAGAGATCAAATTCTTTTAGTTTGTTAGTGAAAAGAAAGGAAACACTTCTCTACCAGTTTCTCTGTCGTCGTGTCTCTTGCTGGAAGTTGAAATGCTATACGTATATTATGTATATGATTCGTGATGTAGGTTCTTATTTTCTCCACCAAAGCCTACCGTCGAGGCTGTTACTGGCGAAAAATTACTACTTTTTGTCCCTAAGAATTTATTTAAAACGGTCGAGTCCTGTTTTTCTGTTCATTTTACAAACTCTACTGCCAGAATTGTTTTGTATTTCGTCGCTATTACTGCAGAATACACATAAATACATGGAGATGGAGAGTGTATATGATTGTTTGAGTGCTTGTTAACTTGTACTGTTTACCAAGCGAGCCACACAATGACAAAAATAAAATGGGAAATGGCTGGAGAAGGATGTTGTTTCGTGTTGTTCCAGATCTTGGCAAATAATTCTCTTTTAAGCACAAACTCGGTATCCATAATTGTACCGTTGAAATTATTTTTGTTTAAGCATTTTTTTCTTCGTGGAAGATGTTCTCTAGTGGTAAATAATTTCTAACCGTATATGTAATATTATGCTGAGAGAAAGTAGAGAGCACATGCATATCCACATATGTACTTTTAAGTGTAACATCATTGTAGTATGTATACGGGTTATGTGAATTTTTGTATATATTCCATATAAGTGGTAGTGTTGGATTTTTTGGAATTATTTCTCATTTGCTATATTGTCGAATGTTGTCTTTGCACACATGTCTTTTTAGATGTAGTAATACTGCTGATTTGTTTTTCTGCTGTTTTTGTATATTTTTGGAAAGCGTTGGCAGTGACACGAGTTGAGCCCGGCACACCAAATTTCTACTTTCCTCGGCATGTGAAAGCAAAAAAATACGATATGACACGTCCCACGAATTAAAGTCGGGAACATATATCTGCACTTTTAAAAGAATTAAGAATCACATAAAAAGTATGAGTGTGTTGGAACATAAACAGTGTTTACTCTGAGTTATACGAAGAACGACGACACACAAAGCCTTTTATGTTTCTTTTAACCAAATACGTAGAAAGTGGAAGAGAGAGAGAGATAGAGAGAGAGAGAGAGACATCAAAAAGTTTATAACGTGTGCTTTTCGATAATGCAATCACTTAGCGTTACTAGTATTCCTCAGAGATGTTTGGCCGAAGCTACCTTGTGGTAGATGGTGGGATTAGCATGCAGAAAATGTATTAAAAAGCTTCAGCAATAACTCTTCGTTTAATCTTGTAAAAGTGTGAGCGTGTATGCATTTGTATATGTGCCTTCGTTTGTATGCAAAGGTTTTTAAATATAAAGTTTATTGTTCTGTTTCTCTGTTACAGACACTCATTTCTCATCCCAATACGGTAACTTGAACCACGGAATAACAGCCGTTGCAACTTTTTGGTTGGCTTTTGACTTGAGGACAGAATAGTAAGTAATTTATAGTAATATCTTTATACCAAAAAGTCTGAGAGTGAATGAGTGAGTGTGTAGTATGTGTGTGCTTGTAAGGGATGCTAATTTACACAAAAGGGTATCCGCTCAAACGTAGAAACATATTGATAGTACGAATAGACAGAAAGAAGAGCGGAAAAGGGTGGTTTTGTGGAGTAAAACGGGGAGCAAAACGAAAGGAAAAGCGGTGTAAGACATCGTAAGGTAATTAGTTTGTAACATTTGATTTATGTGCATCTTGTGAAATGCAATAGTTTTACAGACAGTGGGAGAACTAGGAGAATGTGAGTGACTGTGAGTTGGAAGAAAAGTTGAGGGTTACATTTTAATTAGTGCAAATATGATGCGATATATGAGAAACTCATTTGTTACAGCGAATTATACGTGTATATCACATCAGCCACACTTCCACAGGCAAGAACACGTGTATAATGCATAGTTTGTTAGTTAGCTCATGAATGATGATGCTGCTGCTGCTGCTGCTGATATTTAGATTACGGATGTTACAAAAGTCGAGTTGGGCAAAGTAACTCCAACATTCATAACGTCTGGAGTAAATTCGTAGAAGAAAATGAAAAATTGCACATGACTCTATGGAAAAGAAATGAACGAGATGAAGGCTCTTGGTTGAGTTGGGTTGGGGAGTGGTGCGGCGGCAGTGGTTTAAGGATGGGAAAAGTAGATGATGATAGGGGGTTTGGAATGCAAGTCGTCGTGTGCAGTGTTGATTTAGTTGTTTTTCTATTAAGCGCCATCGCTTGGAGAAGAGATAGATTGGTGGCGATAGTGGTAACGAATACCATTATGTAAGTCTAATAAAGCATATTTATACTACCGCAGACGAGACGGTCATCTAGCTCACAGTTTGAAGGACCTGCAAGTCCGTATAAGTACGTAGACATTCGAAAAGGCTCTGCATTATTTTATATTTATGCTAACTTTGTCTTAATCAGCATTCAAAACGCGTTGCGCACACACATTCTTTTCAAACCTACACTCTCACTGCAAGCTGTACTGCATACCTTGCGTATTGTGCTTGAAAGAGAAACTTTTTTCATCCTTGTCTCTCATATCAATGAAACCAAGTTGCAGGACCATTTTGTAACTTTTCTGAGTTAATAACGATAATGATAATAATAATAATTGCCGTGATGGCCAAGAGGAGATGCCTGTGAGACGGGTAGGTGGGGGGATAAGGAATGTTAAATTTTTCTTCTTCTCAGAATATAAATTTTGCCTATTTTCATGTGTAATGTTGATCAACTTCAATTTTTAGGTTCGTGATTTCCATGCAAGTGATTTTGATATGTATAGTTGTGCATCTCACCTCTTTAACTTGCTTCAATAAATGTGAATATAGCTTACAGGTGCATTTTCACTTGTCTACTCGTTGAATTGCATTAAAATCAACATGAAGCTACTACGTCTTCTTCTTGACGAGTTAAAGTTGTATTTTATCTTGATGGTATGCGTGGCTAGTAATGCTACTGCTTTAATGGTCTATTTTGGTCGATGATGTGAAATGTATGCAATCATGCAAGTAGTTTGTATAAAGAAAATGTTTGGAGTACGACGACGACGACGACGATGATGATGATAGGGATGATGAGAGAAGTATTATAGTAATGTTATTACGGGTTGAGCAGCATCGCTTGAGGAGTGCCACAACATCACACCATCGTCGTGGTGTTAGGAAAGAATATTAGGATGATTTTGTATTTTCTCATTGTGTTGCACATGAACGTTGCAGCGGGAGTAGCCAGAGTCGAGTGGTACAGTTGCACTGATGATGGCAGTGGCGTATGGTTCTGTAATAGACGCCGGTCAAGTAGTGATGGTACGGCTCTCATTATTACTATATTTATTATTATTGTGATAACCTTGGTTCGGCAAATTGTTTCTCAGAAGAAGCGAAGCATACGTGATGATGATAATACATTTGCAAGGATTGCACATTTGGAATTGCTGATTATACTGAAAACACAATAATAATATTATTGTTTATTGTTATTGGTCGTAAAAATAGTGAAGAGCACGTCTGCAGTGCAGCAACACCTTTTGGCACTCGGGGCTCAGCTGAAGATCAACTTTATTCTTCTTTAACTAAATTGAGCATTAACAGTAGTAGTATAGGTTAAAGTGTGTCACCTTCAGATATATGAGTTTGTATGTCTGTATTTACTTAGGTTTGAGAATGATAATAGTAAAGTATTGTATTCGTGTGGGCTTGTATGAAAGAATAATTGTCAGTTTCGGTATAGAGTCAATTATGCATGCATGGTCTTACAACGAGTTAGTACAACGCACATTTTCGCTTCATATGCAAATTATCCTTGTACATGCAGAATGATAGGACGATAACAATTTCAGACATTTTCCAGAAGCGGCAAAAATAGTTTTCGTAAATTAAAATTTCAGGGGACTTTTCGGCAACAAAGGAATTTTCTCCTGGGCTCCCGAAAAAATTGAAGATTCTGCACGTACGATGATATCGTTGTGTTTGACATAGAATGAATGTGTATATAATATGTAATAAAACATTCTAGCTTTCGTGTTAGTACTACACTACACATATTGTAGAGGTAATGGAAATATGTCTGTATATTAACATAATTTAAGATGTCCTCCAGCGCAAAAAAAGCAGAAAATATTACTTTTTACGTCGACTGTCCTTATCTGCTGTTTGCTGAGAGCAGACTCACTCCACACTGCACTTTTTATGCTGTCCAATAAAACCCAAGACGACTTCAATAACCCACCGCCACCACTATATATTCACTACCATTAAGAAATACGTATTCTCATTTCACCAATCCCTGTTTTTTTCAATTGTCCAAAGGACAGTTTTATTAAATTATTATTTTCCGCAACGTTTACATTAAATTTAACCTTTTTGACATTACGTTTTCATTGTATTAAAATTACGGCAAGTTTGTACTCATTCTCGTAGGTACGTACACATATCATCTCTCTATCTACACGACCTGATCAGCAAAAGACTGTAATAATTGTCCTTATACGGAGAAAAAAGATTTCCTTCAAGAGGTTGGTGGCTTTTGGTAGGAGTACTAATTATACAATTATTTTTCCATAAAGAATGGTTAAGGCTTAGCAAAGGCCGTTACCGCCGTCATTTGAAAGCACGTCAATACATAAATTCTGCTGTGCACACACAGAAACACACAAGAGGACCATCCAACTGACCTCCTCCGCTCGGCGAGTTCCCCATCATAAAAAATAATGTTCATGCGTACATACATGCTTATTTACTGAAGAATTGACAGGCTCTTAAACAAAATGAAATGTGATAGCTAATATGATAATGGAGAAACACAATATTCATTTGTACAGAGAGAGAGAGAGAGAGAGAGACGTGTATTGTCGACTTGTCGACCTGAAGAGGTTTTGAAAATAAAGGATGAAAATGATTAGAGTTGTCTTTCATTCAGCCTTGAGCCTATTTTTATTAAAATGGTTACATTATTATGTTTATAAGCACCGGTGCACATTATGGTGTACACATAACGAACGCGTAGTATCCTTCTTTTCTACACACCATTCTTTTTCGTGACGCTTCTGTGTTGTGCCTGCTGTCTGTTTGAGCCAGCGCTGCTTCTGTTGATGATGATAGCCAATTGGCTTTTGAAAAAGCTCAAGTGCGCTTCAACACGAGTTTCAATACAATGATGCTTATCTTTTATCCTCAGGTTGAAAAAGGGAGGCTTGCTTTTTAAGTATTAAAAACTGACAAGAAGAATTACATTACGTTGCATGTATTCATTTGTAAGTTTACTCAAGTAGTTTGCTCGTGTCTGCTGTGTGTGAGGTAACGCACTGTATTGTACCGCGCGCTCCACGTTATATATATTACGGAAGGTCTCTCTCTCTCTCCATCTCTCTCTCTTTCATGTCAATTCTCTCCTTTGATCATTCACTTTCCGCTTTAACTCGTATACTTCAGCTGTAGACTGCGTAGTATGTGATTTTCGTTTTTAAAGCAAAGTTTTATGTTCCCTTACATGCGCATATTTTTCTAAAGGTAAAGGTGTATATAGACAGGTAGTTTTGAGGGAAACGAACTTGAATTTGTCATTTTTTCTCCTGGGGTCGGTGGTATATAGATTCTCCCTTTTTTATGGGCCTTGCTTGATAGCTACTACTTCTTTTGATATCTTAATTGAATGACACTACGACTAGATAAAGGAACAATAGGTTTGTTGTGTAGAGGAGAGGCTTTGAATAGAGAAGAAAGAAAAAAAGCATGGCGTTCAGAAATGTTTGTTTTACTGAATAATTAATTACATGTCAGAAATGAATAAATAAACATCAGGAATGTTATAAAACAATGGGAAGTTAAATAATTTGCCGGGAAGAAATAACCCGTCGCCTTTTGGTGCGGCTTGCGTTTTGTCGACGTTCTTTGTTTAATCGGTGGTGGCATCTATTTGCTTTGTTTATTTTATGTCCTGGCATGAAATCTTCGGATGGATTAACCATTTACAGTAAAAAAGCAGTAAAGTCATACACACGAGTTTACATAAGAGACAAGTAAACAAAAAGTTTAATTTAGACAAGGTTAAATATTCATCTTTTTTTAGCCTGGGAGTTGATTCATAACAGTAAAAAGCTGTGTTCCTTCCAGTTACATATATTTTGACTGGTTTCATTATCATCCCAACGTCGTCGTTGTCATTAGACTTACTTCCTCTTTTATTTATCCTTTCCCTTACACCGGATGAATGGCTAATGGAACTGGAAATGAAACGGCTGGTGAGTCTCTACCTCCACATGCAAAGCCTGCTGTTGAGTGTTTGTTGGTTTAAGACCGGCCACAGAATATTTTTTGCTCTTTTCACGATAATTCCAGGGTAAAAGTTGATTGAATGTAATTGACTAAATTATTCAGGTAATGAGGCTTCCCCTTTTTTGATTAAACCAAGCGACAAATGCCAACGTCAGAATGTGGCGATACGGTAGAATAGCTGAGAGACTGACTGCCTTCCTGTTTGCGTTCTTATGTTCACATGGATGGATAGTTGAGATGAGTAGAAAAAGTAAGCAGAACAGGAACGTACGTAGTGGCTGGGAAACGTGATCTTTTTTCCTGGTACTAAAGTGAGCGACGCGATGGGAGAAAAAACAGTATAGTGGGACAATAAGAGAAAAGCAACCTCATTAAGCCCCGCTATACATTCATGCATGCTTTGCATTTTATAGTACCACCTCGATATACCACACGAATATATACGTGACTACGTAATACCTGAAAATGAAGGCTAAATTTTATGTTCAGTTTATGCACGTAAGTTTAAGGATACAAAAATGTATGTATTTATTTGTTTGCCTCAGCCAGTGTGTAACAGGCAATTTTCGTCGGGTTATGTAACATACAAAATATGCCAGTATGGTTCCAAACTGAAGTTCTATGCTCCATTATTCGAAATTCTTAGCTTCACAACGGCGTAACGCCCACCGGATCAGCATCATCGTCGTCATCCTAAGCCACTTCAGATTGTGTCAGTATTTTCCTCTCCATGTTATTGTTTTTCACAAGAAGAAAGATAAAGGGATATGTAGTATGCACAGAGTATCTTTATGAGCGCGTG
Organism: Callyntrura sp. NNG-2020; assembly: GCA_027744055.1. Lineage (NCBI taxonomy): Eukaryota > Metazoa > Arthropoda > Collembola > Entomobryomorpha > Paronellidae > Callyntrura > Callyntrura sp. NNG-2020. The sequence goes on from JAHZNE010005955.1 coordinate 21,178, forward strand.
TTGTACACTATCATTTTCGTGCTTTATACTCTTCGCGTTTGATTCTGGGGGATTCCTGCCAAGATTGAGTGAGTGGCACCCGGGTGGGCTTTTAAATATCGTCCTGCCTTTAACAAGTTTTTCTTTCACGGAAGTTATTGTAATATACACGCTGGTTGAAAGAAAAAAGGTGAAAATGTTTTTCCTGTTGGTGTTACTGCTGTATATTGTGAGAGGGAGAGAGGGAATTGTGCTATATTAGCAGAGAATTTGCTGAAAATCGGTTAAAATCACCAGGAAGCCTGGGATAGGAGCGGTGTTGCAATTTACACCAGCGATGAGTCGTGTGTTGTGGTGGGTAGGCGTGATCTCCTGCTGTGCTGGCGGACAGCTTAGCTAGTAGTAACAAAATGCTCAAGGCTCAAAGCTTTGAGGAGTGAAGGAGAGTGAGAGAAATAAGCTTTTGTAAATGAAATGGTAGCCAAAAAGTTTTTTTTGTAGGTCCAGGTGTTTATTTATTTCCGTTTGATTTTCTGTGTCGGTCTACCGACAGCGTTGTATGTGCGGATACAGAGCAATTTTACCTTTAAATGGCTTATGATGAATGTGCTACATTGTATGTAGTGTACACTTTTTTGGTGCCGATGCGGGACACGTAACTCTCTATTCTTTACCCTTCACTACAACAAATTTGGGTGGATAAATTGCATTTTATATGAATTCAGTTCTCCGACGTGCTGTCTCAATTAAAAAGGGGGTTTCAGCATGCTTCCCGCACAAAAAATGCAGAACGATGATATTATTTTGTGTCTGGTCTGATATCCAGTGCCGTGCATGAATCTGACAATATGGTATTACTTTTGTGCTGGTGCTTTGTGCAACATTATTGTTGCATTCAGTTCAGAGACTACCTCGAAAATAGAATGGCTTGAGCGAGGGAGACAACTTAAGTTACTTGGCGTGTGTGGAGACTTATAATATCACAAAATTCATCATAAATATATGTATATATATGGACATGAGTAATAGTTGATAGTGCTACCATACAGACATATACAGCATATGGGATATTTTATATATTTTTTTTACAGAAACATATATGTGTATAAGGATGTAAATGCATGTATAAAGACAAAGCAAATGCGTTGAGGTTACAAGTATAAATGCAGAGAAATGACAGGGAGAGTTTTTTGTTTTTATTTTGGGTGGAGAGGAGAGTAAATAGGTGATTTCCTGTGTTGCATGTGCCAACGGCATTCTGTAATGTTGTTGCTGCCTCTGCTGCCGCTACCACCATTGCTACTCACTCAGGTAATAATCCTTAAAAGTATTATATTGTCATACAGAAGCCAGTCTTTGTTTTGCTAACATGACAAGTATCGTTATATGAAAGAACGTTTTTTTAAAACGCAAACACAAGTGAACTCGCGTTGCCTTGTCAGTAGTCACGGTCGATATTAGTTTACTACATATCAATCACCCAACCTAGCTACCCATGCCTCTATTTTCTCTTGTTTGCTTGCTACTATTCTGTAAAGATGGATGGGTGTGCTCTGTTTATGCTGGGCTGTGACAATGACAGAATTACACGGGAAAACATCAAATAGACGAGATTATTTTCATGTATATCGTGTGTCATATTGTATATTCCTACGTATATACAATACTTATGTACGTATACCTACGTACATAGAATATAACATGACGATTTGTCTTTTAAGAAAGCGAACTGCATAAATTGTTGATGATGACATGATGTCACAAGCTGTCACATTTTTCACGATTTTGGTTAACTACATATGTCATGTTTGAAAATTTGTAAAAGAAGAGTTAGATATGTGCAGGACTTCTATCATAATAACATATTATTATTTTGTTATTATGATCATGCTGGCAATTAACATTTAGCAATTTTCTTGGGTATCTTCACAAATATCTGTTTGGACAGCGAAAACAATAGCGATGCGTTCAGCTGAAAATAATTTTCATACATGCATTTACAATAATACTATTTTGCAGAATGGTACATTGGGGGATGTATCTCATCTGGAATTTGAATTTAATTGTATTACGAGTCGACTTATTTCCCGAGTTTTTGTGTTCTTCACTACATCTACTACCACTGATGATGGTCGCATCAGTAGTAGACAAGAGGAAAATAAGAAGACCAGTCGAGCCAGGGAAAACGTAATATTCACTCAGTGATCCTACCCAAAAATCCTGTTGTGTTCTCTGCGTTTCAGGAATATAACCGTTATCAGAGTTGCATGATGATGGTGCGGTGGTGGTGGTGGCATACACAAAAAAAAGAAACATTGAGTAAGCAGTAAAGCGGGGGCAGTACAAGGTATATATGTGTATAACATCGTTCGTAGAGAAATAATAGAAGCTTTTTTTTCTGCTGGGTGTGCGCTCTACTAGTTATTTATTATTAAATTCCCAATTGGAATACGAAAAACAAATGAAATGAGATGGGATAGATGGAAAGGCCTTTCCTTTACGAAAGAGCCGGAGTAGTATGGTATAAAAATATAAAAGTTGTAGTGGCAGCAGTAACAACTCAGTTATACTACGTTATAATGGCTCAGTCATATAATAGCGGGTTTGCTGTATGTGCATTCTGCATTGGAGTATCATTGTGACTTTCCTCTACCTTGCAATGGAATACCAGTGGATTTACATTGTTGCCGGAGAGTAAATCCAGGGCGGAAAGTATATGCGCTGTATTTCTAGATATGTAGGGATGGTGCATACAAAACGACTTTTTCAGCCAACAACGGTGGTGTTGGTTTTGTGTAAAATGATTCCACACATACAGAGAAAGAGACTGCATTTTCTTTCCCTTTTCCAGTCACTATGTCGCTAAGACAAGAGAAAAGAAGAATAAGCAGTGGTGGTGGTGAATGGTGGCGGTTGGTATGTGTGCTGACGGGTGTCTAGCATGAATGAAAACAAGAGCAGAGTAAAGTTGTTGTCGGGACGTTGGATTTTCACATTTTACCGAGTAATATGAGATGGCGTTTCAAATGAATTGAGCAGTCACACGAGAGAAAAGAGTATTTGATACTGTATCAAGGCATTGAGCAGGCTTTTATGGTCTAAAATAATAGTGATTTTTAAGTATACAGTGGAACAAGAACATCAACTTCATTTATAACCGTGTTCTGCCACAACGATTATGCGTTTTGGAAAGTAAGTGAAAGGCGAGAATGTAGCTCTGAATGTAAGAATGTTATTTCTCCGCTGAAGTTACAAACGGTAGCCGCCATTTTGTTATGGATGGTAATAGATAGAGTGTATTAACACGTTGATACGTGTTTTTTGCACTTGCATAATGTAATAAACGAACATGGCACACGGCTTTGTACATGTATGCATTTATTACGGTTAGATAGTAAATGCACGGAAAAGTTACCAGACAAAATAGCAGTAATAACTTGATACTATTCTCGTCCGCCTTCGAGAAATAATGGGCACGTTTCGTGATGATGGTAGTACAAACACTTTTGATGGCTTGTAGTTTGGGCTACTTAGTCTTGTAAGCGTATAATAACTAATTAACGTTTCCATAATAAAACTAATTTGCCGGTCTCCTATTGAAAATTAACGAAGGTTCCGCAGTTTAGTGTTCGTGGTTCCAAGAGCCGTAGTACTATGTATGTCGTTTACCGAAAATAAATTTACTAGCTAAATTCCCCTTTTTCAATATGAACTGAAACGTACTGTCAGCAGTTTATTAATTGAGTCTGTGAGTGAACAACACCACGACCATCCTATAGCTGTGCCTATTAAAGGAAGGACTGGTAGGAGTGACGGAAATTAATTTTACTTGCGGAAAGGGCCGAAACCTAATTTACGGCTTGTGGTAAATACATAACTAGGACAGTGACATCTTTTGTTAAAATTTCATGTTTTAACTCCAAATGAGATTCTTTAGTGCAGCACTGTGTACGCTAACTTTATTGTTGGTTGTAACTATTTTGAAAAACTCACACGCACGCAATTATATAGTGCAGGCTGAATATTTACTTGTTAAATAAAAATCAACTTTCAGCATATGTGCTGTGTTCAATGAAATATGAACTGTAAAATTATAACATGTATATTTATCGTATAGCTGTGCTACACAAACAATACCAAGTTGTTAGAAACATTTACCGAGACAAACAAATTGTAGTGGGCAGAGAAGATATTTATCATTTATCACTGATGAAGAATCAGGCGTTAATAAAGTTACCTACAAGCAGTCTTGTTGCTACTACTCTGCTCTGCTAGCTGATGTCACAGACCATAATAAGCATGTACCAGCAGTGGTTTGTTAATTGCCTAAACAAGCTGCAATTACTTATTAGTGCTGCTAACACGAAGAGAAAGTGTTGTTTGCCTTTACTTTTTACAACTTTTTTTCATTTTGTCGGCGTTGTAGGCTTTGCCTTGAGAATGGTTATAAACTCTTTAGTTCATGTTCAGTTGATGGTAGACAGGGACAAAACGATTGTAGATTCGGCAAACTTATCCCTCTAGACCATTTGCTATGAACCAGACGTCTTCAGAAAACTGACGGTAAAATTGCAGAGATTTACTGCTCAGATGATGGTGAGAATTTATGTTTCGTTGATGCCATCTGGTTATCCGCTGTTGGATAAAATGTATTACTTTTATTTTTATATTAATCATGTTTGTGTATCGTATTTTTTTACATTCTGACTTGCATTTCATCAAAAAAATTATCTGGAGTATGTGTTTACTTTAAAAAAAATTAGTATGCCGAATCTACCCGTGTAGAGGACGCCTCATCATGTATCATCCTGGGGCAAAGTAAGATCTTGAATGGGCTTGAGTGTTGTGGGTTCATAAGTGGAGGGATGGCTGTTTGTATTAATTAAACAAACATAAAAATATGACGCAGAACATTTTTCATTTAAGTTATTTGGAATATCAGCACACAAATGAGGGCAACGCTATGTAGCTTCGTATATATACAAATTGCCCAAAGTACTAGTCACGTGTATAGTATGAAATCAATCAAAATGTTACAAAAGTCTAACGATTCCCATAAATTTGGTATTGCTAGAAGAAACACAGAGTAAGTCCCGGAGTGTGCAAAAGAGTACAAAAATGTTACATGACAGAGTCCTCTTGCCATGGGAGATTTTACATCATCTAATACTCATTACTAAAATTACTAAAGTTTATAAGCAATTTTCTCCGACGATATCATACGATGTATTTGTAATTAAATAGGGATTCTTAAGAAATTAACGCCTACGAAAGGTTGCTGCCTATTTTAGTTGTAATCAGCACAACTCTCCTCTTGAGACAAGTCGATCTATCGACAAGTCTTACAAAATGCTATATTGGGATTCATGCGTCTTGGCGGTTGTAATGAACAAGTAAATGGGCTTGGCCATTATAAGGATGTGCGCTGCATCTCCATTGCTTTTATTACGATCGCGATATGGTATGAGTAGAAGTTGTGTTGTAATGGCGGTAGTTTTTTTTATCCTCTTTTCCTTTTTGATGGTAATAACCCAGAGTAAACTGCGTTAGTGGCAGTATGTGTTGGGTCAATCTTGAGAACTTCTAAATGCCATGCCAAGGATCATAAGAATAAAAAGGACGATTGCTTGTAATTCAACGATGTAAAATGCAGTGAGTATAGGTAGCCGTCTTCTTTCACTAAAGCTCCGCTACTAAGTAAGAGTGGTGGAGTGGGTGAGTGATATTAAACAGGAAAGTAAAGAAAAGGTGTGCTGGATGTTATTACTATTATGACGGTGACGGGTCCCTTTTCTTTCTTCCCGTTGCGTTGACTAAAACTACCGAGCTCAATGGCACACATTGCATTATACTAAACTCTTCGTTGCTCTCTCTCCTTGCCGGCATCTCGCATCCCATCGCCTGACACATTAGGATGGTTATACGTGGCATGAGAGTGTGCGATGATAATAAAGTTTGGTCTGCCGCCTTGGGAATGAAAGTTTGAGTAGATTGGTTTCTGGTGTACTACAGTAATAACGTAAAAATAAAACCCGTTAGAGAAGTGGTCTTAGTTTAAAAGAATAAGAAAAAAGAATCATTGGCAGTGGTGGAGTAAAGTAAGGAGAAGGGATATGATATGGTGAGAATAAAGTGAAAGAGGGTCGACTAGGTCGACTAACCAAGTCTATAAAAGAACATCATTGAGCATTTCTTCTGGAAAAAGTGAAACCTGTGGGCTATAATGTTGTGTACCCCTTGTGAAGCCGCTCCTCTTGGGTATGTATATCATGTCACTTTTGTACCTTCCTCCGGTAAATGTGTAGGCGCATACTTTAAAAAGGTAGTACTAGTATAATGAGATCTACTACACTGGGATGAAGTAGTGGTGTGTATTTATAGATATCGGTATGCTCACTCCGAAAAAAACTCTTTTATCGTTTTTGCCTTCATTGGAGTTTTCAATTTCGTTGGGATGAGCTAGCAGTGGAAATGGTGGACTTGTCAGGATTATAAAAACCTATCTTTCATTCTGATTATTTTAGGGAGAAAAAGAACGTTTTTTTCTATATAAGCTCACGCTTTTCCCTATCGCTGCAGTATTCGCAGTGATAGTGGTGGTGGGAGGATGAGCTATGGGTTGCCTGTGCACGAAATGTCTCTCAGTATTTACTAAATGCCACCGTTGTTGTAAAGAAAATATACATACCTACATATATTTTTGGTTAAGCTGGATGGCGAGCCAGGGCAGAGGGGTAAGAGGTGGAAACGAGAGAGAGAGAGAGAGAGAGAGAGGCTACGGCATCAATACAATGGTGGCAGGTCGTATTCCGATTTTGCAGTAGCCCCTTGTGGGCTATTTAATGGCGAGGGTTCAACTCTTATGGCTGGGTAATGTGAAGAAGGGCCATGTTTTCCTCAAAGATATGCTAACAACAAGAGTTGAGCAAGCAGAGGCTCAAGGAGAAAAGTAGATGAGGTGGATCAAAGTAAGTGATGTTAGGGAAAACAGCGGGTTACTTATAACAGTAACAGTAGTTGTGTTTTGTGTGGTATATAGGAAATGGCGGTGGTGGCGGCGGTTCATATTATTATATTGGACAAAATTTTTTGGGGATTTTCTTTCCTTCACATCTTTTATCATTTGCCGCTGTAGTAGAAGTACCTATATATTTATATAGCTGTACACTTTTTTCTTTTATGCTCCTTCCACGGGTGATACAATATACAATTGCAATGGTTGTTGCGTGCCTCGCTCAAGTTTTACTTGAGTAAAAAAGTAAACTTTGGGAAACGAGGTAGTAGTTTACAACAGTGGCACGGAAAATTATTCTTGAACGTTCCGGGAAGAAAACCGAAGAGGGAGAGAAAACACACTCGTTTTTTTACATTTCCGTAGAAAAGTTTTGCAGTTTTGTTCGCTGATTCATTGACGGAAGGGAAATGATAGGAATAAAGGATTAACCGTGTGGCCATACAATAAAAAGCAGGTCGTATAATGTATGATTTTTTCCCTTGTTTGTTAGACAAATTTGCTGCTGTAATAGGTATGTATGACGTTAGAGTATTATTTGCAATATTGTTGAAGCACTGGCTAAATCCACGCGTTGCCTATTTGTAGTAGTTCGTACATTCCTACATTATGTACATTTATTATTTGAACAAGTTTACTTGTACTGGTTTTTCCTTCACAAAACGGGAATGTTTTACGAGGCAAGGTAGGCAAGAGAGAACATATGTATACACGACAAACGCAGCAACGCAAATTTGTATCTGACTCTCAAAGCAGAGATATTCTTCCAGTGTGGATTTTTCTGCTGTACCTCCATTTCACTTCCCTTTTTCTTCTTTCCCTCTCGGTGTTCTATTAGTATTATTGCATTGCCTGTAATATACTTTTCCTCGAGACTTGTTCTTTGTATATGTGACACGGATGAGTAGAACATTTTTATTGCTGTTTAGAAAAACATTGGACTGACATTAGCACCGCTCTTAATTCCTCTCTGTTGTCCCGACGTGCACATGACAGGGGAGAAGTGCTGCTGTTTTACTTGCTTAGAGACGAAATGTTCGTATAAAAAGTGTAGTGATCAGCAGAGACTTATACAATGAGACTCTACACGTATACGTATCTGTTAAGAGGAGTATCAAAGAAAACTGGAAAATGCTGTGTGTGTGTGTGTGTGTGTTGTTGTGGGTATAAATGTAGTATACTATGTTTCGAGGGTTTAAAACAAGTTGCTCTACGAGAGCAACGTCGTTCATTTTTATAGAAGTCAATGATGCATGGAAAAAGGTTATTTTCTTGTATGTATTTGAAAGAGAGATAATTAAGAGCAAGGGAACACTTTCCTTCGGTAGTGAAGGCACATAAACTATATAGCAGAGTAGTGAAAGCGTTTAAAATATACACGTGGCGGTGGCGATGGGGAGGAATTAAAGGGGATTGGTTACATTTGCAATTTACACTGTTTGTTTGTACGTCGTTTGGATACGTGTATCGTTGTATATGTTTGTATATTCAAGTGGAGAGAATTTTGCGCTATGCGCTGTGAAATGAAGAGGAAATTTTTTATTTTTCTTTATTGCTTTTCGCCAGGGCGCTGTTTTTGTTTTTGCCATGTTTATTTTTTCTCATAAACTCTCGCTCAAGGTATTTTACTGAACGTTAGTGAAGCGGTAGTGAGTAGCGGGAATTTATATGGCTTTGCAGGTGGCACTTATTTTGCATGAGGAAAAAACTTTAAATCAATTTCTATCTTGGCATTCATTGCTTTTGTCAGTGTGTGTATGTGTTAACGTATGTGTGTGCAGTTTTTTTGGTTGTTTGCACACGTCCACCATTACAACAACGACACACACACACACCACAGTCACAGTCATCTTTTTATTACTCAAGAGAACTTCGATAGTAAAAGATACACACGAAAATAATCTTTGAAACCACGCACGAAATATTCGCATCTAAACAGTCAATGTTTCAATATAAATTCGGAGCCATACTGAAAACATATTTTTCGGTTTATATGCAGAGACCCAAAACACGATTTTTTTTTCGAGTTATTACTCATTGCATAAAAGTGGTAATAGTAGTGCCAGCGTGCAGTTGAAGAGGGAGAGAAGAAGGAAATGTTTTACGACTTTTATAGTTGGCCTCGTTGGGTAGATGAAGTATTAACGATTAAAGACCTTTGCACTATTTGTACCACCGACTGTCATAACGCAGTCGTCATCAAGAGAGACTCTGTTCCGGCGTATCTAAAACCAAGCACACATTGTTATTTTTAATGTATGTTGCATTACAAAAAAGTTTGCTGAACTGGATGTTGTGTTTGAAAACTACGTTTCGTTGTACTAGTTGTAGTAATAGCGGGTCATGAAGGCGATGGAAGGATTATTATGACACCTCTTGAATAAGAATGCCAACTGTTGTGGCAGAGAAAAAAGTTGTAAACAATTTATGCAATATCATTCTTTTAGAGTTGAAATAAAAATTACATTGTACTTACAAAAACCACTACTGGGGATGGGAAACAATAAATCCCGGCAATGCACAAAGCAGTTCGATTGTAGGTAGACACGACCATTCATTTCAAACATAATAATAGCTTTCTGTATTGTATTATGATTTTATGGGCTTGTGACGAGTGATCATTCTCGGCGTAGTGATGAGAAGACACAAGACACTGCATTCATTTTTAATAACATTATTATGTAGCATTGTGAAGTTGGCGAGTCAGTCAGTCTAGATTGTTTCTTACTGCTTATCTCACAAAATGCTCTTGATGCATCAAAAGATGATTTTTTATAGTGCCACACGCATCAACTGTGTATTATACATTTTTCTTATGCTTCAGCAAATGTGGCCCATTGACATGCAATGATGCAACATACAGTATGCCAGTAAGCAAAATCTAGTTGCTCTCTCTCCTCTCTCTCGGTGAAATGATGTTGACAGTGGTGAAAGAAATTATTATATGTAAGTAGGTATGTCCGCATCATATAAATTTGTGTACTCACCGCAGTTGATGTAACGTGACTAATGCAGAAATCTAATAAGATTTTCTACGGTAGGTGGGCAAGCCACAATATTAGTCAGAAGTGAAACATGCTCAGCAAGCTCTCCTTGCAGCTAACGCAATACACACAGCACCTCTCTAGCTAGATAGGAGCATTTTGTAAAAAAAAAATAATAATACGCGGGTTGAACATGTTATATTATTATGGTGTATGGAAATCTGAGGTGGATCCATGTTATGCTTAAGTATACTTCACGCTAGGGTGTTGTGGTATTTTTAGAAATTATACAAAAATATTTTTGATTTGGTATACATTGCATTTCTGTAGGTTGCTAGATTTTTTATGCCAGCCAGTGATATTACGTAACATCATGTGATGGAGAAAAATATGACCCGATAGCGGGCTTTACACGAAAGCAAGTCGGGATACGGCGGAGAATTATTATTTTATACATGTTTCACATGCATACGTATGATGGCGATGATGGTATGTAGTATGTAGGATTTTGGAGGATGAGTACGGATATAGTTCAAAGGGGAAATGCATGATATAGGTATTATACACGCTGTGCATTATAACTGGAGCTTTTTACGGATAAAATCAGACCGTGAAAAGGTGAGACGACGACGAGACATTAGGAAAAAAATTAAAAAAGAATGCCATGAAGACTGTGCAAAAATTCAAGGAAGGAATTTGCAGTCGTTAGGAAGTCTTGTCTCGAGGTAATGAGGAACAACACAGTTTCTTTCTACAGGCATTATGATATCACGTACATTATTTTGGAATTTTTGGGAAATCTATATGTATG